>CAJNDS010002348.1:0-177500 GCA_905221605.1 Symbiodinium natans
CACGAAGCGCTTGCTGGGGCGGGGAGGGGGGGATGAATATTCTGCACCAAATAACTTCCGACCCTGGGGGTTAAGGGTTTAGGGTTTAGGGTTTAGGGTTTAGGGTTTAGGTTAGGGATCAGGGGTTGGGGGTGTGTTGTGGGACTAATTGCACGCAGTTCGTGGATAGACATAAGGTACCTGTTTACCCTACTTGTAACTTCACATACAACCACCAAGTACTACCAGCCCTAAAACTACAAAACCCCAAAGAAAACTGAGCCCCCCAAAGCAAAAGACACCTTAAAGAACCCTCAACCCTAGACGCCAAAACCTAAATCCTTAACCTCCCGAGCACAGAATGCCTATTTAGGGTTTAGGGGTTAGGGTTTAGGGTTTAGGGTTATAAACCTCAACTCCGTCCCGCCCCAAAGCCCCAAAGCAACCTACTCATAGCTTTCTAACCCCACTTCTAAGTCTACTTATAACCTACTTAGGGGACTTAGGGGGTGTATAAGTACAGTGAAAAGTGCCCATGGACCTCCAAGTATCCCCGGAACCGCAAGGAGGCGGGATTAGGGTTCACAGGGTTTAGGGTTTAGGGTTTAGGGTTTAGGGTAAACCCTAAACCCTAAGCCCGAAACCGACCCCAAGCCTGGCTTCGTTGACCTCTGTTGGGCTGTTCGCGCTCTCGCCGAGTCATAGTGTTTAGGATTTAGGGTTTAGGGTTTAAGGTTTAGTCTTGGGATTTAGCTTGCTGAAGCCCTTCCGCCAAAGGCACGGGCCACTCAAACCATCCAAATCCTCCAGCCTCCAGCCAACAAATCATTGTCCTAATTTCTAAACCACAAAGCCTAGCCTCCCCGGTACTCCCCTTGCCTGGTACTTTCATTCCCTTCAAAACACTTTGTTTCCACCAAGGGACCCTGCCTGGAGATTCAAGAAACCTGTCCTTAAAGGTTATCGGTTTAGGGTTTAGGAGTCATAGTTCAGGCCACCTACTATGCCCAAGTGCAAGCTTTCCAATGGCGCGTGGCGGTGCCTCGATTTTGCTACACCCTAAGCCCTAAACCCTTAACCCTAAATCCTAAACCCTAAGCCCGAAAACAACACCATGAGCCCCCTTCTGGCTTTCCCTCGAGGAGCTCAGTTTTTTTCTGTAGGGATGTACTACCCTAAATCCTAAACCATAAACCGACTATGTTACAGGCGTAGGGTGTTCGGACTGGCATGGCGAGAGGGGAGGGTTTCAGGTAGGATGCTTTATAGAAGACTTAGATAAGGGATACAACGATGCGTCATGTAAGGTCTGAGTATGGGAGTTTATCGGAGACTGACCACCTTAACAGGTTTACCTGTCGGACGCGCCGCCATCTCGAACTCCCCAGCCAACAGGGCACCAACTGGCTGCTAGGTCTACACCTAAACCCAAAACCTAAACCCCAAACCGCTACATTAGGGACCCAAGGAACCCCATCTAACTAGGATCCCGACCATGATATATGGACCACAGCGGTTCAAGGGTTCATTTCGTTCCCAAGGTAAGAGCTTCCAGGATTCGGGAGAACCATCAAGTACTTGCCAAGATGACTGTAGCCTGACCCGAAGCCCCGCAAACCCTAAACAGTAAGCGGGCCTGCAAACCATAAATTCCAAACCCTAGAAGCGATCGCGGCAGCAGCGTATGCGATACCTGTTTAAGCATGAGGTCGTCTGTCTTCCCCAAATTCTGGCACACAGCCTGATCTGCATGGTTGGCGCCCGGCATCCCTGCAGTTTGGGAGCTCGATGCATGACCTTGCGAGGCATGCGAAGTTTTGAGAGCTGCGCCCGAGCGCGCCACCCAACGCCTAAGCCGCGGGCCTGAATAAGCCGCGGACAGCTCGCACTACTGAGGGGCGCGTGGATGGCAGAGTTCATGTGCGAGGTGTTTGCTGCAGTCGAATTCTGACCGAGGGCTTGATGGGCTCGGCTCCGGCGGTATGGATTCGATAGAGGTCTTAGTGGAGGAAGGCGCAGAAGCAAATGAAGACGCCGTGGACAGAACATATTTCCCGACTAAGCCCCTGAAAGTTGCCAAGCCCTACCCCTAACTTCTAAACCGCAATCCCTAAACCCCCACAAATCCTAATCCCTAAACCCTAACTCCTCTTTCCTAAACCCGAGCTCCTAAACCCTAAACCCCAAACCCTAAACCCCAAACCCTAAACCCTAAACCCCAAACCCTAAACCCTAAACCCCCTCTCGACCTGAGGCGCTCTTCTGGTCTTCCTTCGGCGGCGTCGAGATGATGCGTGACTTCGGCCTCGCAGAGCACTTCAGGCGAAACCGCCTCGACTTGTTTTTGTCTTGGGCTTTTAGGGCTTTGGGGTTTAGGGTTTAATTAGGGTTTAGGGTTTAGGGTTCAGGGTTCAGGGTTGGGTTCAGGGTTTAGGGTTTGAGTTTGGGGTTTGGGGGTTCCTGGGCCACTCCCCCCCCCCCCCCCCCCCCCCCAAAGCAAAGTACCCCTTAATTCACAAGGGTTAAGGGCCTAAGTGCACCTTAAGGGAGGGTATTTAGGGTACAGTATCTTAAGAGGTACTTGTTCTTTTTTTTGGTCTTGGGGTTTAAGATTTTGGGGCTGTTTAGTGCACGGAGTGCACGAGCCGGAGAGGGGCACTTGAACCCTCAAAAATCGAATCTAGTGAGCCCTAAACTCTCATGTTGCACCATCTTTAGCTTGTTCCCCCCTCGCCCCCCTGAATCTTCGAAACTGTTTTTGCCTCACTTTTTGAACGGCCCACGGGATTTTATGATTTTTATCAGGGACGAGTTTGGGAGTTTGGGCTTGAGGGTTTTGGTTTGGGGAACTTTGGGTTAACAACAAACGACAAAGTCTTGAAAGCAATCGGATCTTGAGAACCACTTGGCTCTACAGGGCCCCCAAACAGTTACTTTGTCCTGGCTTTATATAGAGGAAGCCCCCTACGAAACAGTGCCCAACATTGAGCCGGTTTTGGGTTTAGAATTTTAGGTTCAGGGTCTAGGGCCCTAAAACCTCAACCCTAAACCCGAGGCCTTGGATTGGACTGTCAGGGTAGTCCCGTAGTACGGTCCCCATGAGCATCTTTGGGTTTAGAGGGTTTGACAAGGGGTTTATACGGCTTCACCCACTAAGGGCCCCACATAAGGGACCATGTAACTGTAACTACGCAAACCAAGAAGTAAGAAGGAAAAAGTATTTGCTGTACTGTGGCATAGGGTCTGTGGCCCCAAAGACAGATTTGTTTAAATATTCTTGCGCTGTCAGGGTCCCCTAAACCCTAAACCCTAAACCCTAAACCCGAAACCCTAAACCCTAAACCCTAAACCCTAAACCCTAAACCCTAAACCCTAAACCCTAAACCCTAAACCCTAAACCCGCAAGGAGCTACGTCTGGCAGCAGAGGTCCTGGGACACCTTGGTGGACCTGACCGTGGGCTGCTGGGCTTGGGTTGGTCTGGCTTTGGGGTTTAGGGTTTAGGGTTTAGGGTTTAGGGTTTAGGGTTTAGGGTTTAGGGTTTAGGGTTTAGGGTTTAGGGTTTAGGGTTTAGGGTTTCGGGTTTCGGGCTTAGGGTTTAGGGTTTAGGGTTTTGGGCAGTAGCTTTGCCCCGTAATCCACTAAGGCCCAAAAGCACTGACCCCAAACCCTAAACCCTAAACCTGAAAAACTCAAACCCCCAAATCCCTGAAAGCCCTGAACCCTACACCGAAAACCTTAAACCCCAAATCCCCAAAAGCCCTCAACCCTAATTAAACCCGAAAACCTTCTACCCCAAATCCCTAGAAGCCCTAAACCCCATGACTCGCCTAGGACTCTTAAAACCTTAAAGCCAATATGTACCCTGAACCCTAAACCCTACGCCCTGAACCCCTGGACCCCTGGACCCCAGGGAGATTGCCTCAAACTTGAGCTCTTCAAGCCAAGGTCGCTTAAAAAAACACTATGAGGGGTTTTGGATTTTGGGTTTGGGGTTTAGGGTTTAGGGTTTGGTGTTTAGGGTTTAGGGTTTAGGCTAGAGGTCTTCAAGCAGTCGGGCTTTAGCGGGGGGGGGGGGGGGGGGGGGGGGGGGGGGGTTTAGGGTTTCAGTGGGGTTTAGGGTTTCAGGGTTTCAGGGTTTAAAGGTTTAGGGCTAGGGTTTAGGGCCGCATCCTACGACCTCCCTTAGTAGGCCCTGAACTGTAGAGCTGCTTTCGATCACTTGAGTGCGCAACCAGCGTTGTCGTGTCTGAACGCCGAAGACCACACAGGTCGGACTCAGGGCGTTTTGGGTTTAAGGTTTATAGGGTTTAGGGTTTAGGGTTTAGGGTTTAGGGTTAGGGTGTAGGGGTTAGGGGTCTACGTAGGGTTCAGTATTTAGGGCTTAGGTGTTTTGGTTTAGGGTGTGGCTATTTAAGGCCTCTCGTTTCTTGGGGGTTGAGGGTTTGCCAGTCAGAGGGGCTTTTTGGGGGCTGCTGTGATACTAAGGAGCCCTCTTCCCCACAACAAGGAGCTTACCCTAACATCTAAAACCTTGGCGCCCGAAATCCGAACAACCAACAACCCAGTCCGTAAGTCCCCCTAAGCCACAAAATCACAACCCCAAACCCCCAAACCCCTAAGCCCCTTGACCCCTCAACCCCTTCATCTCTTTACCCCTTCATGATAACCCCTTTACCCCAACCCTTCCGTCCCTCCCTCCCAAAAACGCAAAGAGCAAGCAGGCAATTCAAGACATAAACCCAACGCCCTCCCGCCCCCTCCCCCCCATCCCAAACAAAAAAGGAAGCAAACCAAGAAGCAACCCAGGCCCTAAGCCCCCCGTCTACCCCCCCAAACCCTAACCCTATGGATCCATGTACTTATATAGTGTATACTTGGGGACGAAAGCTACGACATGGGAATCCCTTCAAGGCAAAAGTATATACTATATAGGTACATGGACCTTTAGGGTAAACCCCAAACCCCTTAATGCAACCCCTGAACCTTAGACCATAAACCCAACACCCCCCCCCCCCCCCCACCCTCACCCACCTAACAAAAACACAAACAACACAAATCAAGAAACGCTGACCCCAAACCCTAAACCCTAAACCCTAAACCCTAAACCCTAAACCCTAAACCCTAAACCCTAAACCCTAAACCCTAAACCCTAAACCCTAAACCCTAAACCCTAAACCCTAAACTAGCAAGGCTGCAGCTTGCTGGTTGCACTTCAGCTGGTTCTGAGCATCCCGGCCCTCCTTCGGTTTGGGTTTGGGGTTTTTAGTTTGCTATGGTTTATAGGGTTCAGAGTTCAGGGGGTTTAGGGTTTAGGGTTAGGGGTTTAGGGGTTTAGGGGTTTAGGGCTTAGGGCTTAGGGCTCCCTAAGGGGCCCAAGACCCCAAATAAAAAGGTCTTTGGGCCCCAAAAGCAGATGGAAATCCTTTAATACTGGGGCCTTGGGCCCTTAAGGGATAGGGCTTGTTAGTGTTCGGGGCTTCAGTGGTTGCCGATGTCTTGTGCGGGATTGTTTTTTTTTCATAGTTGCATTGAGGTGTATGGGTGTAGCTCGGCTCTCTTTCAACCTTCCCAAAAGGCTACCCGGAAGAGTCTAAGACCTAAAGCAGGATAAGCAATATTCGGGGGGGGGGGGGGGGGCATGGTACCTCTTTGCAGGGAGGTCTGGGAAGCCCTATGATATAACCAAACCCACCATGACGTCTTTTCTCTATAACCCCAAGCCCTTAACCCCCGTAAACGGCGAGTCCCCCGGAGACCTTGCGGATATGGCCGAGATTTCCGGCTGCAGGCGTTTGAGTTGACTTCTTTTGGGACCCTAAACCCTAAACCCTAAACCCTAAACACTATTTTGTCGTAGTCGGGAGCCGATCTCCAAGCTGTATAAGCCCGAAAAGCCCCCCTGAACCCTAAGCACTCTAGACACTAAGCTCTACGCCCTGAACCCCCGGAAAGTAACAAAGCCTCAAAACCCCGAAGCCTGAACGTACTTGCTACATAAGGGCTTTGGGGCCCAAGTATATAGAACTATGGTACATGAACCCTTAGGGTAACCCTAAACCCTAAACCCTAGACCCTAAACCCTAGACCCTAGACCCTAGACCCTAGACCCTAAACCCTAAACCCTAAACCCTAAGTTTAGGGTTTAGGGTTTAGGGTTAGGGTCTAGGGTTTAGGGTTTAGGGTTTAGGGTTTTGGGTTTTGGGTTTTGGGTTTAGGGTTTAGGGTTTAGGGTTTAGGGTTTAGGCTCCCTCAGGGCCCAAGGCCCCAAAACAGATGAAAAAAGCCTCAAATAATGGGGTCTCGGGCCCTTAGGGTTAGGCTTCGGGTTCCACTCTGGGTCTGGGGTGTAGGGTACCGAAAGCCGAGACCTTAAGCAGAGCGCCCAGATGCAAGATTTTGGGATTTGTAGGGTTTAGGGTTTAGGGTTTAGGGTTCAGGGCTTAGGGTTTAGGGTTTAGGGTCTGGCGATAGTCCTCTCTTGTTCGTGCAACCGCTGGCGCCCCAACCCGATAGTCGCTGCTACGCCTAGGCCTGGTCTTCTTGGAGAGCTCTGACAAGGATGGGCTGCAAGTTTAGGGTTTAGGGTTTAGGGTTTAGGGCTTAGGGTTGAGGATGTTCCCCCTTCTAACAGTCCTTAAGTGGTAATAGGGATTAGAGTGGTGGGCACTATAATCCCGATTACGGACTGTTAGTATAAGGGGGAACATCCCCAGTTGCGGGCTGAGGGTTCAGGGTCGCGGATTTAGGGTCCCTCGTTGTTTGATTCCTGGGCAAGGGCAGCTTCTTGTAGACCTGAACGGCGTTTGTCTTTCAATATTTGTTGATCTTAAATCCTTAACCCTAAACCCTAAACCCTAAACCCTAAACCCTAAGTTCTTGCTTACTCGCCCTGGCGTTCTGGTGTGTCAGGCGAAGGCCGCTGAGGCTGCCGCGGGCTGCCTGTCCTTGTCCGCAGACATTGCCGATGTCATGCAGGCGCCAATAAAATAGCAGCCCTAAACCCCAAACCCAAAACCCTAAAACCCTAGACCCTAGACCCTAAATCCTAAACCCTAGACCCTAAACCCCAAACCCTACCCCAAGGGTCTACGTACCTGTATAGTATTTACTCGGGCACTAAAGCTACCAAAGTACTTCCTATGGACCCTTAGGGTAAGAGAGAGATCAGGTTCAGAGCTCAAAAGGACATTTTTGGACATCTGGCAAGTCTTATGAGGTTCGAAGGGTGTCATGTGGTTGTTTGGTATTTTGGGCGGTCTCCTGTGGGGGTGGAGCGCGTCGCCCAAGCGCCTACAGGCCTTCTATAGAGTAACCCGATTTGGGGTTTGGGCTTTAGGGTTTGGGGTTTAGGGTTTAGGGTTTGGGGTTTAGGGTTTAGGGTTTAGGGTTTAGGGTGCAGACTCCAAGCCTAGATCTTAACGCCAACAGGACCCATCCCGGAGCCCAAATAGTTGTCAACATTAGCCCCTCGTAACCCCTAAGCACGTCTCATCTCAACTAATATAGGGGTTGCAGATATTGCAAATAGTATTCCCTTAATGCCCCCTATATTGTTATACTAGAATATTCCGCAAAACCCTAGTCTAATTATTCAGGCCCCCCATACTACACCCGAATTGTCATTCCAATCAAATATGCTCGTACCCGCGAATCCTGACCCCGAAGCCAAGGGGGCGAACAAGACTTTCAGTTCTGCTAAACCCTATAAGCTTGACCGTAAACCCTAAGCCCTAAACCCTAAACCCTAAACCCTAAACCCTAAACCTTCTGAGGGCTCAGGGTGGGTGAGCGTTGCTGCTCTGGCCACTCGAAAGACGCCTGCCTCTCACACCTAAACCCTGCGGTTGAGGGTTAGGGTTCAAGGAAAGTGTCTCAGGCAGAACCCTAAACCCTAAACCCTGAACTCTAACCCCTAAACCCTAAACCCTAAGCTGAACCCTAAACCCTTAAAGCTTCGCCTCGTTCTTCCTCGGAAGGATCGCGAAGGCATCCTCCTCCGGGGGCAGGCGGGCTTCGCCCAAACAGCCCTTGCGCGCCTTGAGTTTGAAACTTCTCATACTTCGGGCCCCAAGCTTGATCCATACGCCTGAATGCAGCCTCCAAATCCCCATCTGCCCCATAAGTCCTTCATCTTTAAGAGCCCTTTTCCAGCCCTTTTCAAGCCCTTTCAAAAGCCTTAAGCCCAAGAATTTAAGCCCTTTTGCAGCCCTTTCAACAGCCTCAAGTCCGGACATTCCGTCGCAGCCAGGCATCCGAGTTGCTGACGCGCGCCGGGCGGCAGCAAGAGCGCTTGGAGGACACTCTCTACCAGCTTTCGGGTCCTTGGAGCTTAGGATTAGGGTTTAGGGTCTAAGGTTTAGGGTTTATGGTCTAGCTAGTGGTTTATGGTTTAGGGTTTCCAAAATTTTTGGGAGCCCAAAACAAAGAAAGAGCCACGACTTGGGAAAGGTGTTAGGGGTGTAGACTTTCGCGTCCCCTTCCCTAAACCCTAAACCATATGGGGGGGGGGGTTAAAATTTGCAGTCGTCAGTGCCAGTTATGAGCTGAGGTTGCTGTGATTCTTACTGTTGGTTAGTAGGGAATGAGGAGATGAGGTACCCTATATATATATATATATATGCTCGCCCCCCCCCCATGATCCACACATTTGGCCTCGAGAAGGGGGTTTTGGGAGGGGGGGGACTCCAGACTCCAGATTACCAGAAAAAATCTGGAGTACCGGGCCCCGGACTCCGGACTCCAGACTCCAGATTTCCAGAAAAAATCTGGAGTACCGGGACCCTGGACTCCAGATTCTGGAGTCTGTAATCTGGAGTCTGGGGCCGCGGGTACTCCAGATTTTTTCTGGAAATCTGGAGTCTGGAGTCTGGGGCCCCGGACTCCAGACTCCAGATTTCCAGAAAAAATCTGGAGTACGGGGCCCCGGACTCCAGACTCCAGATTTCCAGAAAAAATCTGGAGTACCGGGACCCTGGACTCCAGATTCTGGAGTCTGTAATCTGGAGTCTGGGGCCGCGGGTACTCCAGATTTTTTCTGGAAATCTGGAGTCTGGAGTCTGGGGCCCCGGACTCCAGACTCCAGATTTCCAGAAAAAATCTGGAGTACGGGCCCCGGACTCCAGACTCCAGATTTCCAGAAAAAATCTGGAGTACCGGGACCCTGGACTCCAGATTCTGGAGTCTGTAATCTGGAGTCTGGGGCCGCGGGTACTCCAGATTTTTTCTGGAAATCTGGAGTCTGGAGTCTGGGGCCCCGGGCACTCCAGATTTTTTCTGGAAATCTGGAGTCTGGAGTCTGGGGCCCCGGGTACTCCAGATTTTTTCTGGAAATCTGGAGTCTGGAGTCCGGGGCCCCGGTACTCCAGATTTTTTCTGGAAATCTGGAGTCTGGAGTCCGGGGCCCCGGGTACTCCAGATTTTTTCTGGAAATCTGGAGTCTGGAGTCCGGGGCCCCGGGTACTCCAGATTTTTTCTGGAAATCTGGAGTCTGGAGTCCGGGACCCGGGTACTCCAGATTTTTTCTGGAAATCTGGAGTCTGGAGTCCGGGGCCCCGGGTACTCCAGATTTTTTCTGGAAATCTGGAGTCTGGAGTCCGGGGCCCTGGTACTCCAGATTTTTTCTGGAAATCTAGTGTTTAGGGTTAAGTGTGTAGGTTTCAGGGTTTAGTGTTTTGTGTTTAGGGTTGAGTGTTAAGTTTAGGGTTTAGGGTTTAGGGTTTAGGGTTTAGGTTTAGGGTTTAGGGTCAAGCGGCTCGGCTAAAACCCAAAAAACCCTAAACTCTGATATCCAAACAGTAAGCATCTGAAACCCCGATGGGTTTTTGCTTTCAGGTTTAATTTAGTAGGGCTCGAGGTTCCGGCTTTGGGGTTTACTGTTTAGGGTTTAGGGTTTAGTGTTCAGGGTTTAGTGTCTAATGTTTAGGGTTTAGTTTGAAATGTTTAAGGTTTAGTTTTTGGGTTAAGTGCTAAAGTGTTTAGGGTTTCGTGCTAAGTGTTTGGGGTTTGTGCTAAGGGCTTAGTATTAAGCGTTTAGGGTTAGTGTTTAGGGTTTAGCGTTAAGGGTTTCGGGTTTGGTTTTTTAGGGTTAAGGGTTTTAAGGATTTTTACAAATTTAAATGACCTGGGGAAGGCAACGGGGCTTCTCCAGACCATTGACAACTTGAAAATCCTTCTGTTTAGGGTTTAGGGTTTAGTTTTCAGGGTTTAGTGTGTAGGGTTTAGTGTGTAATGTTTAGGGCATAGTTTTTAGGGTGTAGTGTTTAAGTGTTTTGGGTTTAGTGTTTAGAAAGGGATTAGTGCTTAAGTGTTTAGGGTTTCGTGTTCAGTGTTTGGGGTTCGTGCTAAGGGCTTAGTGTTAAGCTTTTAGGCTTAGTGTTAAGGGTCTACTTCTGAGTGTTTAGGGTTCAGTGCTAAGGGTTTCGGTTTCTTTTTTGGGTTACGGGTTTTAAGGGTTTTTACTAGTGTTCAGGGTTTAGTGTGTAGGGTTTAGTGTGTAATGTTTAGGGTTTAGTTTTTAGGGTGTAGTGTTTAAGGGTTTAGGGTTTAGTGTTTAGGGTCTAGTGCTTAAGTGTTTAGGGTTTCCTGTTAAGTGTTTGGGGTTTGTGCTAAGGGCTTAGTGTTAAGTTTTTAGGGTTCGTGTTTAGGGTCTGGTGCTGAGTTTTTAGGGTTTAGTAGTGCTTACGTGTTTAGGGTTTCGTGTCAAGTGTTTGGGGTTCGTGGGCCTAGTGTTAAGTTTTTTTAGGGTTACTCTTTAGGGTCTAGTGCTGAGTGTTTAGGGTTTAGTGTTAAAGGTTTCGGGTTTGGTTTTTTGGATTAAGGGTTTTAAGGATTTTTACTAGTGTTCAGGGTTAGTGTGTAGGGTTTAGTGTGTAATGTTTAGGGTTTAGTGTTTAGGGTTTAGTTTTTAGGGTCGGGTGTAGGGTTTACGTGTTTAGGGTTTAGTGTTTAGGGTCTAGTTAAATGTTTAGGGTTTCATGTTAAGTGTTTGGGTTTGTGCTAAGGGCTTAGTGTTAAGTGTTTAGGGTTAGTGTTTAGGGTTTCATGTTAAGTGTTTGGGGTTTGTGCTACGGGCTTAGTGTTAAGTTTTTAGGGTTAAGGGTTTAAGGGTTTTTGCAAGTTTACATGATCTGGGGAAGGCACTGGGGCTTCTCCAGACCATCTAAACTTTGAAAATCCTTAAAATCTTATAAAAATCTTTAAGCTTCTGTTTAAACATTCTCAGGATTTTGAAGGTTTTAAGGCTTTTACGCCTATTACAGACCTTAAATTGCTTACGTATTTAAGTGGCTGCCCTTTGTGGATTTCAGAGATTTTTGAAGTTGCCAATGGTCTGGAGAAGCCCCGGTGCCTTCCCCAGACCATATAGATTTTTACCAGTCCGTAAAACCCTGAAATTCTTGCAGTTGTAAATGGCTGTCCTTTTGAAATTTAAAGTTTTTAGGATGTTCGATTCTAAAATCCGTAACTTCCTTAATTTTAAACGGCTGCCCGTTTTTTAATTTTTAAGGAATTTTAGACTTTTAAGGGATAATAAACGTTTCGAGGTTTTTAAGGCTTTAGAGCCTTTTAAGATCCTCTAAATCTTGAAAATTTTGAAAGGCTTTAAGTACCTCAAAACCCTTCAAATTTGAAAAGGGCTGCCCCTTTAAAGGATTTTTAAAATTGCAAATGGTCTGGGGAAGCCCCGGTGCCTTCCACGGATCATCTACATTTTACAAACCCCTAAAACCCTGAAAAGCCTTAAACTTCTAATTGCTACCCTTCTAAAATTTCGTGGGGCCGCAAGACACAAGTTTCAGAAGCAAAATGCACATAAACACACTAGTGTTTTTATAGAGGATAATATACTAGAGCTTTTTGTATTCCAGTGCAGTTTTGACTGCATTTTTCCGAGGAAAAAGCAGAAAATCAGACAAAGACGAAGACAAGAAAACCATAGGTGTGGATCATGGGGGGGGGGCTGACCATATATATATATACCCCTTTAAGGGATTGTGAAGGGTACCTCATTCCCCCATTCCCTACTAATTAACCAACAGTAAGTATTTCGGATTTGGGCTTTGGCAGGGTCCTGTCACTGAGAGCTTTGCGTGCTCGAGCAGCAGAAGAGCGGCCTTTGACGCTATGCAGCCACCGGGCTGAGGATTGCATTCCTGAAAACAGGAATGTGGTCTGTTACCTTGGGAAAATTCCCATGAAACCCCTGACGGCCAACCGGACTGTGTGCACTGTGCTGCGCAGAAGATACTCCAATGCAGAGTTTGCTGCTGGCGGCTACGCGGCGCCCAAGACGAAGAGGAGTTTGCATCCCCCAGCTCCAGACCCATTAGAAAACGCCTTCATCGTGGTGGGAAAGGACCTCCCCAAAGGATCCATGTACCTGCATAGTATATACTTGGGCCCTAAAGCTACTATATAGGAACCTCTTTAAGGCCCAAGTATATACTATATAGGTACATGGATCCTTTGGGCTCACGATGCCGCATAGGGTGTTCCCGGTGCGGAAGCATGGGGCGGCAAGCGTCATCTCTCCGACGTGCCGTCGTGTTCGAGTTTGCTCAGGTCGCCGCTCGAATCTGTAGCCTTAAATACCGTACCTTTACAAAAAGGAAACGATATTCGAGAATACACGTGGTAATTAGCCCAGTGGTACCCTTTTCTCCTTTGGCTCAAGGCTCCCTCATAAAGCAGGCAACTCCCCAAAAAGGGTGCCCTTGTTTTATTCTGACTTCCGGGTTACCAAGTACGTTTACCTTGTATTTAAGCCTCTATAACTTGAGATGTTCCCCCTTTTGCTAACAGTCCATTAATAGGGATTATAATGGGAGGGGCACTACAATCCCCATTAAGGACTGTTACTCGTAGTACAAAGGGGTAACATCCCAATCTACAACCCTTTAAGCCCCAATCCATGTGAAGTGCCACGAAACAGTTTGTCTGGCGAGCGATCTGGGGAGGTGAGCTGCTTGCTGTTGAACCCTAAACCCTAAGCCTGAAACCCTAAACCCTAAACCCTAAACCCTAAACCCTAAACCCTAAACCCTAAACCCTAAACCCTAAACCCTGGACCCTAACCTGCCCTAGATTGGGCTTTAATGAAGGGGTGGAGCCTGCAGGGGGGACCTTGTTGGGCTATGTGCAGATATCTTGACGGGCACTCGGGATGTTGGGGTCCCTGACGAGGAACTTGCACGCCAGCTGTCACAGAAGTTGGCTGAAGCGCGCGCTCCGACTGCAGTTCCACAGCTTTGCGGGCCGGGTCGTGAATTCAGAGGGGATTGAGCTACAGTCTTTCTTCCCTCTCACACACACATACATTTTCTATCATCATTTTCATATACATGTACAGTACATATTTAGTTATTCAACAAGCAATTTCTGTCACTCTCTCTTCTCTGTGTCTTTCCATCTGTGTCTGTGTTCTCGTTCTTTCTTGGTTGCTGGTTTCGCGTCTTGAAGGCGTTGATGATCCAGGGTCCAGTGCTTCCCTGAGGCTTTTGAGTTTTGAGGTCTGAATCTGTACCACAGGCATTTAAGGTGTAAATCTGTACCACGCAATGTGTCGTGCATTTGGGTGCCGAGTGTGTCCTGTTGCCGTTCAAAGCGGTGTACATTCTCCCCTGAACTTTATCAGCTTGAAATCCCAAACCCTAAACCCTAAACCCTAAACCTAAACCCTAAACCCTAAACCCCAAACCCTAAACCCTCAACCCTGAACCCTGAACCTTCCAACCCTACCAAAAGCGCCCCAAGGTTTTTGGCAGCAGCAGACCGAGCACTGCATCCGCTTCTGGGACGTGCCTTTGGCAGCTTCGGAGTGGGTTTAGGGTTCAGGGTTTTGGGTTTTGGGTTTTGGGTTTTGGGTTTTGGGTTTTGGGTTTTGGGTTTTGGGTTGCGGAATTGTGTTTAGGGTCTAAGGTTTAGGGTTTAGGGGTTCAGGATATGGGTTTAAGTTTAGGGTTTAGGGTTAGGGGGTTTGGGGTTTAGGGTTCGGTTTCAGGATATGAGTTTAGGGTTTCGGGTAAGGGGTTTAGGGTTCACTGCTGGCGGTTTTGGGGTTTGGGGGTTTGGGGGTTTTGGTGGTTTTGGGGTCTGGGTCTTTGGGGCTTTGGGGCTTTGGGGGTTTCAGGCCGATAAGGGTTTATATAGGGTTTTGACCGTTGGGGTCGTTTAGGGTTTATGGTTTAGTGTGTTGGGTTCAGGGTTGGGGTTTAGGACTTCAGGGTTTAGGGTTTAGGGCTTAGGGCTTATATCCAGGGTTTAGGACTTGCGGGTGTTCAGGGTTTGGGGACTATAGAGGGTTAACTTCACACGGATTTTAGGTGTTTTCGGGGTTCTTGCCTTTCTTTGTGTTTGAGTGTTTTAGGCCTTTGGGCGTGTAGCCTTTCTGTTTTTTTTTCTTTTTCCCAGGTTTCACTGGCAACTTTTGGGGTTCACTAGGGGTGTAGGAGTTAGGTTTACTTAGGGTGCGCGGAATTTGTACTGAGTAGCCCATGCCGCATGGCACCCGGCCGATGTTCTCGCCGTCTCTTGTGCTGGGAATTCAAAACCCTCAATCCCAAGCCCCAAATATGGTGTAGGCCCCTAAGCCCAAACCTTAAAGCCCTAAACCCTAAACCCTAAACCCTAAACCCTAAACCCCACAAGGTGCCTTGGCGAAGATCGCTCGTGGATCGTACCCTGGACCAGCCCCTTGGTTGCTGCATTTTGGGGTGGCGGCCTCCGCGCCAACTTGTTAGAGTTAATGGTGTGAGTTTTAGGGTTTAGGGTTTAAGCTTTAGGAAATTAAGGCTTCGGGTTTTAGGGCTTAGAGTTTAGAGTTTGGGGCTTAGTGCTCCTCCGTGTGCTCAAGGCTTCGAATTGTTCAGGGCTCGAGGAACATCAGGGTGTCAGATGTTGAGCTGCAAAACTAAGGGTTGAGGGTTTAGGGTTTAGGGGTTTAGGGGTGTAGGGGTTTAGGGGTTTAGGGGTCTAGGGGTTTGGGTTTAGGCTTAGGAGGTGGATTCCAAGGTTTGGAGTGTGTCTGCCTTTGTGCTTGCCTCCTCGACAGTGCTCAAGCCCCTATGGACATGCAGACGGCTGACCCACAACACCCAAACCCGACCTAAACCATGTAACACCCCTTTGACCTCCAAAAGCCCTACCCGAGGTTTAGGATTTGGGGTTTCGGGTGTAGGATTCAGGGTTTAGGGTTTTGGCCTCAGGGTACCCTAAAACCCTAAAACCCTAAAACCCTAAAACCCTAAAACCCTAAAACCCTAAAACCCTAAAACCCTAAAACCCTAAAACCCTTAAACCCTAAAAACCCTAAAAACCCTAAAACCCTGAAACCCTAAAACCCTAAAACCCTAAACCTTAAAACCCTAAACCCTAAAACAATCCCCAAAATGCAAGCCTGCTTCAAAAGCCCCTTAGGTGCGAGACGATCCTGACTGCAACCAGCTCCTGGTCTTGGATTCAGCTGAGCTTGAGGGTTCAGGGTTTAGGGTTTAGGGTTCAGGGTTTAGGGTTTAGGGTTTAGGGTTTTGGGGCGTTTAGGGGATAGGACTTTTTGGCTTCTACAGGGTGTTTACAGGGTATTCGTAGGGTATTTATAGGGCATCTATAAAGCTTAGGGGTTTGAGAAGTGCCGTCTCCATGCATAGCCGCAGGCCCCCCCCTCCCTTCAAGCCGCGCAAACCCTGAACCCTAATCCCTAAACGCTACACACCTGAAATCATTAACCTCGAGCCTTTCTCCCGAAATCCTAAACTCCAGACCGCGAAGCCCTACCTTAAGAACCCCTAACCTATCCTACCTTTTTAGTAGATTCTTGTTATAACACCCTTTTGTAGGATTCTTAGGTAACCTGCCAGAAAAAGTAGGCTTGGGGTGCTTAAGAATTAGTGAAGTTTAGGGTTTTGGGTTTAGAGTTCCTTAAACTGCTCAGCCTCTACGACCCTGAGGCCACTAAGCACTGGAAATCCAAAAGCCTCAAGCCACACGAGCCCTGAACCCTCAAACCACTAAGCCCTAAATCTTTAACCCCGAAACCCTAAACCATAAACCTAAACCCTACCCCCCTTAGACCCAAACCCTAAACCCAAACCCTAAACCCTCAAACCACTAAGCCCTAAACCCTAAATCCTAAGCCCCAAACCCCAAACCCTGAACCCTAAACCCCAAAACCTTCAACCCTAAGCCCTCTAAACCCCTAAAACCCCCCTCAACCCCGACCTCCTACTAGCCCTAAACCCTAGACCCTACAAGCCCTAAACCCTAAACCCTAAACCCTAAACGCTCCTCCCAGATGCCGTGGCCTGGAGCTCCCAGCGCTACGGGGGCCCGGGGCCGACGGCGCTTCTGCTGAAGGCTCCGAAGCTTTTTCGGGGTTTAGGGTTTAGGGTTTAGGGTTTGGGGTTTGGGGTTTGGGGTTTAGGGTTTAGGGTTTGGGGTTTAGGGTTTAGGGCTTATGGTTTAGGGAGTAGCGCGTAGGGTTTAGGGTTTAGGGGCAGCCTTCTCCTCAGCTCCTCTGAGCAAGCCGCATACTGTCCACCACAGCTGGTGCATCTTTTCCGTTCATAGAACCAAAGCCCCGGACCCTCACAAAAGCCCAAACCCCAAGCCCTGAACCCCAAACTCCAACCCTACACCCTAGACCCTAAGCAAACAAACAAAGAAACCAACAAAACCCTCAACCCCAAACCCAACACCCCCAAACCCTGAACCCCAAACCCTGAACCCCAAACCCTAAACCCTCGTTAGTCCCTGAACCCTAAGCAAACAAGAACAGATTGCCTTCCAAGCGTGCCTCGCATCCCAGCGGGGAAAGGCCGTGGTTCCCGAGTCCTTGGCACCGAGATTGCGCCTCACCTGAGAGCTTTTTCAGGGTTGTGGAGGCTTCAGGCTCCGAGGGGTTTAGGGTTTAGGGTTTAGGGTTTAGGGTGCAAGGAGAGCTCTTTGGGTTGCTGGCGGGCTATAGGGTGCCATAGGGGTTTAGGGTTTAGGGAGAGCTTGTGAGGTTGTTGGGGGCTTGAGGCTCCTGTAGGAGAAAAGGCCATTAGGGTGCTTTAGGAGTTCAGGGTTTCGGGATACTTCGGGTTTAGGGTTCAATGCCTTCGGGTTTAAACCAGTAGCATCGCGTTGGGTAGGGCGGGTAATCCCCAGACTGGGGCATAAGACACTACCCCCTCCTTGTTTTTGCGAATGAGAGCCCACATGGGCTGCACGTCAAGACCTTTCAAAACCCTCAAGCCCAGTTCAAGTCCTATAAGCACCATTAGACCCTACAAGCGAGTACTTAAACCCCACGTGCGGCAACGCAGGCTCTGAACCTACAAAATCCAACCTGACATAAGCCTCGGTAGAGACCCGAAATTTCAGAGCCTCCGGCTCAAGCCGCCGACCCCGCTGGAGCATAGTTGAAAGGTTTAAACGCGTTCGTTAGGGTAAAGGATGCCAAAGTTGGTGGGGGGGGGGTAGGGGGGGGGGGGGGGGGGGGGGGGGGGGGGGGGGGGGGGCCCCCCCCCCCCCCCCCCCCTTTTTTGGGGGCAAGGAGGGAAAGAGGGAGGTTTTCACCTCCTTTTCCCATCCAACACGCCAGGGTCGGCGGACAAGCGCTCCTTCAACAGCAAGCCCCAAACCCCAAACCCCAAACCCCAAACCGCAAACCAAACCCCAAACCCCAAACCCCAAACCCCAAACCCTAAACCCTAAACCCTAAACCCTAAACCCCACTCTTTCAACAAAGGCGCCGCTGCGGCCAGGCGCTCGCGAAGGCCTTGGCGCAGCGGGGCGGGGACGAGCGCTGGTCGCTGGGCGACGAGGCGGGTGGAGTGTTTAGGGTTTCGGGGTTTAGGGTTTAGGGTTTAGGGGTTTAGGGTTTCGGGGTTGGGGGTTTAGGGTTAGGGGTTGGGGGTTTAGGGTTTTAGGGTTTTAGGGTTTAGGGGTTTAGGGGTTTAGGGGTTTAGGGGTTTAGGGGTTTAGGGGTTTAGGGGTTTAGGGGTTTAGGGGTTTAATTAGGGGTTTAGGGGTTTCGGGGTTTAGGGGTTTCGGGGTTTAGGGGTTTAGGGGTTTAGGGGTTTAGGGGTTTAGGTGTTTAGGGGTTTAGGGGTTTAGGGGTTTAGGGGTTAGGGAGAGTTCGGGGGATTTGCAGCCCTAAAGATTCGACAAAAAACCCTAAACCCTGCACCCTGAACCCTACACCCTAAACCCTAAACCCTACACCCTGAACCCTGAACCCTACCACCCTAAACCCTAAACCGAAGCTCCTGGCAGGAACCGACCCTGCCAGCGCCCGGCAAGGGAGCTGAATCTTCCACGCCGGCGGCCGCAGCGGCCGCGTCTGCGCTGAGGCTTGTGGGGGGGTTGAGGGCCCTTAAACCCTTAACCCTAAACCCTAAACCCTTAACCCTACAGTCTCTCCTAGCTGCTGAACTTCTCAGGAGTTCCGTGGCCCGCGTCTGCACAGCCCTCCAGTGTGTGGAGGCAGCTCTCCGAGCAGAGGCCACATCTGGGTTTAGGGTTTAGGGTTTAGGGTTTAGGGTTTAGGGTTTAGGGTTTATGGTTTAGGGTTTAGGGTTTAGGGTTTAGGATTCCACCTAAACTTCACCGACCCTTAGATTTTCAGCCGAGACGACTGCAGGGTTTCCAAGCGCCCCGACACCACGGCCTCCGCAAAATTCAAATCATTTGACGACTTGGGTTTTCGGGACGAGAAGATCCCAAAACCCTAAACCGTAAACCCCTAAACCCCTAAACCCCTAGACCCCTAGACCCCTAGACCCCTAGACCCCTACACCCTAAGCACCCTATCATCCTTCTCCTCCTGGCCCTAAACCCTATACCCTAAACCCTAAACCCTAAACCCCCTATCAGGAGATTCTCTCCTTCTCCTCCTGGCCCTAAACCCTAAACCCTAAACCCTAAGTCCTAAGTCCTAAACCCTAACCCTAAACCCTAAACCCTAAACCCCCTATCAGGAGATTCTCTCCTTCTCCTCGTGGCTCTCGAGTCGCCGGAGGGCCCCTGCACCTTGGCTCGCAGGGAGGGCGAAAGGACGCAGGGTTTTTGGGGGGTTTAGGGGTTTAGTAGGGGTTTAGGGGTTTAAGTGTAGGGGTTCAGGGGTTTAGGGGTTTAGGGGTTTAGGGGTTTAGGGGTTTAGGGGTTTAGGGGTTTGGGGGTTTGGGGGTTTGGGGGTTGGGGGTTTGAGAGTTTAGGGGTTGGGGGTTTGAGAGTTTAGGGGTTTGGGGGTTGAGAGTTTAGGGGTCTAGGGTTTTGGGGGTTTGGGGTTTAGGATGTTTAGGTTTTTGGGGTTTAGGCTCTGGGGTTTAGGGGTTCGGGGTTTAGGGGTTTGGGGTTTAGGCTGTTGAGGGTCTAGGGTTTAGGATGTTTGGGGCTTGGGGTCTAGGATGTTAAGGGCTTAGGGTTTAGGATGTTTCGGCTTTGGGCATTGCATTTAGGGTTCAACCCTAAACCCTGAACCCTAAAGTACCCGTCTGAGAGTAAACTGCATGCGATATGCCACATAGCCTCAACACGACCAACCTTTAAGCTCTAAAACCCTAAACTCGAAGCTCTAAAACCCTAAACCCAAATGCACCCTGAAGCCCTGAACTCGTAGACCCGGTTAAGCATTCAGAACCCCTAAAGCCTGAGCCCCTCACCCCACCGAAGCCCTGGGATGCTTGTCAAGCAGAAGCTCTAAGAAGCCTATAAGCCTATAAGCCCTGAGCAAGGTTTTCAAGGTTTGCAGGGTTTGCAAGGTTTCCAGGGTTTAGGGTTTAGGGTCCAGAAAAACTCCACAAATGCCAATCCCCGAAAGCTCTCTTAGGATTCTCTTCAAACACTTTATATAGGGTTTGGGGATTAGGGCTTGGGGCGGGAATCCGTCTACTCTCCAAGCCCTGGATTCAGAAACTCCTAGCTCACCATGCGCCCAAAGCCCCGAACCTTAACTCCCGACTCCTGTCTCGTAAGCCCTCAACCCAAGAAGCCCTTTCCACTCCTCAAACCCTAAGCCCTAAACCCTAAACCCTAAACCCTAAAACCCTAAAACCCTAAACCCTAAACCCTAAATCCTAAACCCCACTGCCGTGGCCCAGGGCGCTTCCGACATGTCGCCCTGGGGCAGTGAAGTCTGACTTTGAGGGCCTGCGTAGTCGACACAAGCAAAGGTTTAGGGTTTAGGGTTTAGGGTTTAGGGATTAGGGATTAGGGATTTGGGCCTAGGGATTAGGGTTTGGGGTTTCGAGTTTAAGGTTTGAACCTTGACAAACTAAGGTTGAGAGTTTAGGGTTTAGGCTTCAGGGTTCGGGGTTTAGGGCTGCGTTCGCAAGGAGTGCGACATTGGCCTGTTTGGTCGCAGGACTGTGGGACCTGCACCACTCCGGTTGGCTCTGCAACATCATTTTATTCACACCTCCCACAAGACTAACCGATACCAAAGGGTTTTTAGGTTCATCGGGCTTCTACGGATGATTAGGGTTTTCCGGTTTTATCTCAATTTGCGGGTTCATGAGGGTATAGAGAACGAAGGAAGGAAGCAAGCACACGCTAAGAACCAATGTTGTTGCCTGCTGCCCAGTGACCTCTTCCTGTAGCGTATAGGCGAAGTCCTAAACCTTATGCCCTAAACCCTAAACCCTAAACCCTAAACCCTAAACCGCAAACCCTAAACCCTAAACCCTAAACCCTAAACCCTACACCCCGGTGGTGCGGGACACTCATCAGCATACCACCCAGTGATTCGGCCATTCGAAGCGAAGGAAAAACAGAAGTGCGGGCCTTGCCATGGGTTTAGGGTTTAGCCTGAGGTTTTGGCAGGTTTAGGATTTAGGGTTTAGGGTTTAGGGTTTAGGGTTTCAAGTTTCAAGTTTCTGGGCTTTCTAAGCCATCTAAAACCCTCCAAAACCCTCCAAAACCTTTTAAAACCAGCTGAAACCCGATATAACCCGCTAAAACCCTTGAACGCCTTCTAAAACCCTCCAAAACCCCTTTTAAAACCACCTAAAACCCTTTCAAACCCTCTGAAACCCCCGAAAACCCGTTAAAGCCCTCTAAAACCCTTTCGGTCCCGGGGGGTTTGTGAAGACCAAAATGATCAGAAATCATTCAAATTGGCCATTCGGGTGGTTTTCCAAGCTCGGGGTTCAAATTGGGTTTGAAAATCTGAGGCCGGGCGGAGTTTGGGGCAACAAACAAACTCAAATCGAGTTTGAAAAAGTCTTTGAGCTTAGGAATGGTTCCTGGAGGGGGCGGGGGCTTTGAGGGGGGGATTGACACGCCAAATTGACTGGGACGCCAACTGCGCTGGCGAATCCTAAAAACCCGACACCCTAAACCCAAATCCTAAACCTTAAGCCCAAATCCTAAAAAACCCTAAACCCAAACTCACGTCCTAAACCCTAAACCCAAATCTTAAACCCCAAATAAATTTTCAGAGATCTTTAAACCTTCAAAAATTGAATTCTGGAAATTCTGAATAGATGGCCAAGCATTCCCAGACTTCAAAATTGAATTCCGGAAACTTTGATCTAAAGATTCCCAGGCCTTCGAAACGTGAGTCCTGGAGGTTGTAATCAAATATTCAGACATCCTCAAACCTTCAACATTTGATTTCTGGACATTTTCAACAGATATCTAAGGATTCCAAGGTCTTTATAATTTGAATTCTGGAGGCTGTGACCAGATACCCAATTCCCAGAACCCTAAAGGTTTTGATCAAATATTCAGAAATCTTCAAACCTTCAAAAATTGAAATCTGAAACTTTCAAATAGATATCCAAGGATTCCCAGATCTTTACATTTTGAATTCTGAATCCTGCAGATTTGATCAAATATTCAGAAATCTTCAAACCTTCATAATTGAATTCTGGAAATTATAAATAGATACCCAAGTATTTCCAGAGATTTAAAATTTGAATTCCAAAGACTTTGATCAGATATCTAAAGATTCCCAGGCCTTCGAAATGCGAGACTTGGAGATTTTGATTAAATATTCAGAGATTCATATGTGCAGGCGAGGAACTCGCGGCAATGCTGGAAGCTATTTTGGAGTCCTGCCGACGCACACACAGGCTGCGTTGAACAAGGTGCTCCATGCTTATCAGGAGCGCCGGACGTAGGGCCCCAGTCCCATACTGTCTAGAGTGTGGCAGACGTGTGCGGCAAGACATACATCTTCCAAGGGGGGTGCAGCCCACACGTGTCATCAGATTGAAACTACAACTGTGCTAGAATCGGCGCCGTGTCGATGCTGCAGGAAGATTGGCACAGTGAGGCAAACCGTCTACCCCGTGTGCCGACAGTGAACGTGGAGTTCAGCATCGCAGAAGAAGCTTCTTGGTCGCTGATTGTAGCCGCCCTTCGAGCATGGATGGTCTGTGATCTGTGTCAAGGGGGAAGCTGAAACTTCTATGGAACGCCTTTTGGAGCGAGGTTGTGGCCTCATGAAATCATTTTGGCTTTGGGCCTGGCCCGCTTATCAGTTTTGTACTGCTGTCGCCCTCAAGCTTGAGGCGCAGACGCCGTGCCACACAGCCTTCGCAATGGCACGCGGGAGTCGGTGGAAGCCTGCCTGAGCAAGCTGGCCTTCACGCAGCGTGCCTGGCGCACGAAGCCGAAGCTGCAGTGGCCGTGCTCTTAGAGTCTTAGAGCTTGGAAAGGTATATATATATATATGCATGTAGTATTTTCAGCACACAGAGTTATATAAAACGAATTAGATTCTTAAACTTATGTTTGCGAACTGAAATAACTTATGACCTATCATCACTGTACTCGAATAGCAAGTATGTTGATTCGTTTTCTTTACTTCTATTTCTTGATTGCAAGCTTGCAGCAGGTGCAGAACGCAGGTGATGTGCTCAGTTCTACATGAGTTCTGTTTCGAATTGCGTTTGTGTAATTCTTTTGTGAAGGCGTCGCCGTGGGAGGTGGGAATGCTGCAGTGGCGGAGGAGGAGGAGGAGGCCGGGGCTTTTTTTTTTTTGGGGGGGGGGGTTTCGAGTCCGCGTTTGCCGTCGTTGCGGTCACACGTGACGCTGATTGTTCTGGGAGGAGTTGCCGCCTTTGCCATTCATATTGGCCGGTGCACAGCGCTCAGCGCATGTTTGGACGGTCATTGAGGACACGGAGGGCGACACATGGTGGCACCTGCCTTAGAGTTTCAAAGTCTCAAACACTGACTTGACAGTGTTGCTGTACTGTAGCCTCCAGGTAGTGGATGTTGAGATTCGTTGGCTCGGCGTTTGCTTCAACGCCAATCGTTGCCCGCGCTCGTGCCTAGACAAGTACTGAAGTGTTGCGTACGCCTCAAGCCGTTTTGTCATTTGGACCACGTTGCCCCGGAGATTTGGGGACGAGGTGCCGAGATGATATTTCGTTTAAGATGCATGGAGAACATGCACACGTCCTCGGTCTCCAGGTGGTCCTGGTGGAGACGGACAACGTGAGCCTTTGCCACCTTGGCAACTGGGCCGTCTCACCGCCGACGCCAATTGGCCATACGTGCCTTTGGCGGAGCCCCAGAGACCGGTCACACCGGCGCCGGCGCTGGGCGCTTGTCTCACCGTAGTCGTGGTGTAGTGTTGGTAGTCTTGGTAGTTTAGTAGCGGTAGTAGTGGTATTAGTGGTAGTAGTGCTAGTAGTGGTAGTAGTAGTAGTAGTAGTAGCAGCAGTAGTAGTAGTAGTAGCAGTAGTAGTAGTAGTAGTAGTAGTAGTAGTAGTAGTAGTAGTAGTAGTAGTAGTAGTAGTAGTAGTAGTAGTAGTTAGTAGTAGTAGTAGTAGTAGTAGTAGTAGTAGTAGTAGTAGTAGTAGTAGTAGTAGTAGTAGTAGTAGTAGTAGTAGTAGTAGTAGTAGTAGTAGTAGTAGTAGTAGTAGTAGTAGTAGTAGTAGTAGTAGTAGTAGTAGTAGTAGTAGTAGTAGTAGTAGTAGTAGTAGTAGTGGTAGTAGTAGTAGTAGTAGTAGTAGTAGTAGTAGTAGTAGTAGTAGTAGTAGTAGTAGAAGTAGTAGTAGTAGTAGTAGTAGTAGTAGTAGTAGTAGTAGTAGTAGTAGTAGTAGTAGTAGTACGACTAATAACATCCTCTCACAAACCTCCCCATTTTGAAGGGCCGGGAGTGCCTTTTCTCAATCTCGAACAGGACAATGTTCCGTTCGTTGTTGCATTTTCTTTTGCATGTGCACGTAAAAAATATTCTATACCAGGTTTCCAGACCTATGGTGTTTGAGCTGTAATTCTTTGTTCGTGGGAGAAGAGGGTGAGTTCGTGTGTGTAGCAGTTTGTTTGCGATGGTTGTTCGTTGTTCTTCTGTCTGGAAACCTTTTGTTGGGGGGGTGCCCCTTAAAACATCTGACCCCTCGGTCTTGTTGCAAACTAGTTTACGTCGTTGCGTAAAGGCGAAGACTAAATTGAATCTGTAGCTGGCGTTTGTTGTGTTGTTCTCTCCGGAGTTGCCAAGGGGCGCTTTGCAAGCACGTTTGTTTACCGCGGGCCCGGGAGGTCTGGAAAGGTCAAAAATGGTCCAAATTGCCCATTGGGCAGGTTGGGGACCGTGTGGGACAGGAAAACCCCAAATCGAGTTTAGAAAAATAGAGGAATGGTTCCTGGGGGTGGGGGGAGGGGCTCCCACGCCTGCAGCGAATTGGCTGGGGGGCCAGCTGCGTTGGGGAACCCTAATCCCTATAAACCCTACCCTAAACCCTAAACCCTAAACCCTAAACCCTCAAGCCTGAACCCTGAACCCTGAACCCTAAACCCTAAACCCTAAACCCTAAACCCTAACCCTAAACCCTAAACCCTAAACCCTAAACCCTAAACCCTAAACCCTAAACCCTAAACCCTAAACCCTAAACCCTAAACCCTAAACCCTAAACCTCACCCTGCCCTTCGCAACGCAGAGTTCTCGGCAAGGCGCTACGGCAGCGCGTGCGCGCTCTCGAGAAGGACGTGCGACTTCGGGTGGGTTTAGGGTTTAGGGTTTAGGGTTTAGGGTTTAGGGTTTAGGGTTTAGGGTCTAGGGTTACAGTAGGGTTTAGGGTTTAGGGTTTAGGGTTTAGGGTTTAGGGTTTAGGGTTTAGGGTTTAGGGTTTAGGGTTTGGGTTCTCGGTGTTTCCGATCATATTGGATGCTCAAGTAGTAGGAACCCCCGCTTAGCATCCCAACTACGTACCCTAAACCTGAACCCTAAACCCTATAAGCCTGTGTTCGGAAGCGCCCTTTTGGGCTTTGGGAACCCTCTGAGGCCCCATGTCGCCCCAGATGTCTGAAGTTCTGTATCCGGGCTCCGAGTCCGAGAGGCTTCAGGTTCAGGGATCAGGATTTAGGGTGGGGTTTCCGGTCATTAAGGCTTTATGTACAGCTCACGAAGGCCTGTCAAGGACCCCTGCAGGTGTCTCGGCTGACCGGGAGTTAAGGGCCGAGCTGCTGCTGTTTGGGTTATTTGGGTTATTCCAGATGCCCTATATAAACCCTAAACCTAAACCCTACACCCGAAACCCTACGAAACCCTGAACCCTACACTCCAGGAAAACGATGATCTGCGAGCAGACCGGTCGATGCGGGCTGGCTCCTCAGTCACCTGAGGAAAAAGAGGCTTCAGTCAACCCTACCGCGGGGGGGGGGGGGCGGGGCTTAGGGTTCAGGGTTTCGGGCGGGACTAAAGCTACAACATTATTGGAACCCCTCAAGGGCTCAAGTATACACTATATAGGTACACGGACGCTTAGGGTTCAGCCACTCCACACCAAGAGTGGTGTGCTTCGATATGCTCAGTTGGAGAATCGCAGAACCGGTAAACCCTAAACCCTAAACCCTAAACCCTAAACCCTAAACCCTAAACCCTAAACCCTAAACCCTAAACCCTAAACCCTAAACCCTAAACCCTAAACCCCAACACCTCGTGGGCGGGGTTTTGCTTACTCGCAGACCACCACATCCCCCATGAGGAAACACTGGTACGAGCAGGTGCTGGCCTCCACCCTCTTTCAGACCCAGAGGGTTTAGGGTTTAGGGTTTAGGGCTTAGGGCTTGGGGTTTAGGGCTTCGGGTTTAGGGTTTAGGGTTTAGGGCTTGGGGTTTAGGGTTTAGGGTTTAGGGTTTAGGGTTTAGGGTTTAGGGTGTAGCTTACCTCAAGGCGCAAGGCCTTCTGCAGGGGGCGTGCGAAACCAAGGTCCTCCTAAGCCCAAAGGTCGATGGCCAAGGGTGCAGCAGCTTCCTCTCAAGCCCGCAACCCTAAACCCTAAACCCCTTTTTTTGCCCTAAACCCTAGGCCCTAAGCCCTCAACCCTAGGCCCGAAACCCTAAACCTAAACCCTAAACCCCACATCATCCGATCCCAAAGCCCCGGCAGGAGTTGGCTGAGAAGGATGTGGCGAACCAGGCAAGATTTCCCCCAAACTCTAAGCCCCAAAACCCGAAACCCCAAACCCCAAACCCCAAACCCTAAACCCTAAGCTAGTAGTGGGTTCCGAAGTTGGGACTCAAGAGCTCGTTTAGGGTTTAGGGTTGGATTCCGCGTTAGTCAGGCCTCGAGGAGTTTCGCTCTACGAGCTTGGGGTTAAGAGCTTATAGGACTCTAAGATGTCAGGGTTTAGGGTTTGTAGGGTTTAAGGTTTAGGGTTTATAGGGTCTAGGGTTTTAGGTTTGGCTTAGAGGCTTAAACATATTTAGGTCTACTTGACGGTTCATGGGCGGCTGTCACAGGGGCTATATGCACTGAAACTAGGGCCGGCCCAATCGGAATCACCTCTAGGGTTTAGGGTTTAGGGTTTAGGGTTTAGTGTTTAGGGTGTATAGGACCAATGGGGGATAGGTTGGGTTAGCAGAACCCGCCTCGAACCCCTCAACCCTCCCAGATTTGTTTAAGGCACCCAACCCTAAACCCGACACCCGGGACCCCAAGCCCTAAACCCAGGATACTTGCCCAAGCTAGTCTAAGATAACCCTGAGCCGTCCTGCTCTGAGTCTGAACCCGGAACTTCGGAAGATAAAACCCTAAACCCTGAACCTTAAACCCTAGACCCTAAGAAGTCCACGCACCGAATTCGGGGGGAAAAAAACGAACCTCATTTGTATACCGTTGTGCTGCAAAGCCCAAGTGTACCACACCCTGCACTCACCGCCAACGTGGGGGCAAAAGGCCCAAGGATCTCAGCAATCCAGTGTTCTCGGAAGACTTGCATGGGAAGAAGAGGCTGTAGCTCCAAAATTACGAAAGAAAGCCATAGACCGCCAACCCTCGCTGCCTGCATGGTATTCCCCAAGTCCTCGCACAGAGCCCAGTGACCCCTTGCCTCAATCCCTAAACCCTAAACCCTGATTCCGAAACCCCAAGTTCTCCAAGGAAGCTGCTGATGCTTCCTAAAAAGTGAAACCCTAAACCCGAAACCCTCAACCCGACGAGCCACAAGATCTACTCCCCAAAACGTGGTGTCTGGCTCCCTGGCCTGTTCCTGAAGGTCAGCCAACTTGTTCAGCAGCTGGGCATCGTGCCCACGACAGGCATTGGGCTTGGCATTGTGGGCTGTATAGGGTTCAAGGATTGGGGTTCAGGGTTTAGGGTTTAGGGTTTGTGTTTTAGGGTTTAGGGTTTGGGGTTCAGGGTTGAGGGTCCCCGAAGTAGCTACAATATTTTGGTGGCTTAGACTGCTGTTATAGAACCTGCTCGTTCGTAGAGTGTTGGGTTAGAGTCGTGGAAGTGTAACAACAAAACCCTGGTTTCCAGCGTAGCAACGGGCTGGTGACATCATCCTCACGTGATTCTTTGGACAAAATATCATAATAATCATAATAATAATGATAATAGTAATAGAAATAATCATAATCATAATAACAATAGTAAGATTAATAATAATAATATTTATAATATTACTACTACTGGTACTGCTACTGCTACTACTACTACTACTACTACTACTACTACTACTACTACTAATAATAATAATAATAATAAAATATGAAGAAAAGGAATAGTGGTCCCTCTCACTCACGTCTAGTAAGTAAGACAGCGTGGCCTGAGAGCACGCCCTGGGCGACTGGCACCAGCCCATGTATGGTTTAGGGTTTGGGGTTTAGGGTTCAGGTTTTAGGGCGACGAAACTGGCGGCGACAGCGGTGCCTGCGCGGAGGATGTGTTCTTCATTTGTTCGCTCCATGTCAGAGAAGCGAGCCAAAGGCCATGCGGGCCAGCGGCGTCGTCGTTGGGTCCTCCCACGACAACTCCCGCGAGCAGCGTCGCGAGAAGGTCGGAAGCCCTTGGCGGTGAAGCTCTCTGCTGCGCAGTATCAGATCCAGAGTCTGGAGGTCGGGCACATGTGAAAGAACCTTAAACCCTAAACCCTAAACCCTAAGCCCTAAACCCATAGTTAAGAAGTTCATGGGCTTAGGGTTCGCTGTCTATTGATGCGAAGAACCAGGGGCACCTTGATCCTTTGGGTTCAGGGTTCAGGGTTCAGGGTTCAGGGTTCAGGGTTCAGGGTTTAGTGGACCAGCTGTAGACTAGATTAGATACAATCCCAGCAGGTATCCCCGACAGCAGAAGAACGCGCAAAGGCAAGTTTGGGACAAGCTAGAGCCTAGAAAATCAAAAACGAAAAAGCGCCCCAAACGTGGTCTCATCCCTGCCCGAACAGTTCTGCAAAGGGGCTCTGTCGTAAGGCTTCGGGTTCTAGGAATTAGGGTTAAGGCTTGCACCTTATTCATGGGGTTTTGAGGCCCCCCAAACCCAAAACCCAAAACCCCAAACCCTAAACCGTCAACCCCAACCCCTCAACTCTTTAAGATTCAGCATCACACCCGAAGACCGACACACCCAACCCCAAGCCTAGGGTTTGGGGTTTGGGGTTTAGGGTTTAGGGTTTAGGTGTTAGGGCTTGTGGTTAGGGTTCAGGGTTTCGGGTTTAGGGCTTAGGATTGAGGGTTATGTTTTAGGGTTTAGGTTCGAGGGCCTAGGGTACAGGATTTGGTTTTCTGAGTGGCGAGCCCTGACTTGTAACCCCTGAAAGCATCGGGGTTCGGGGTTCCAGTTTGCCCAGGAGCCAATGGGCACCAAGCTCCAATCGCGCAGGCACCGGCTAAACTCCTACACCCTAAGATCTGAAGCCCTAAGCCCCCTTAAACCCTAAGCCGAAGCCTTAAACCCAAAATACTTAACCCTAAACCCTCCCTAATGGGTTACACTGTAAGGAATAACGTAAAGGAGAGGCTTTCCTCACTTGACGATGCCGCCTTGCGTGCCAGACATTCTATATCATGTCTTGTATATCATGCGCTATTGAGCAATAAGAAAGAATGTATACATATACATGTATATATATATATGATTATGTTATACTAGTTCTGTCATCCATTGTTATATATATATATATGTGTATGTATATATATATATACACTAACTGTGTGTATATATATATACACATGTATCTTCTATCTCCAGGTAATGAGCCTAGTTCAATGACGTTGCCGCCGTCAAGCTGGAAATCTCCCACTGCCCCACAGCTCAAAGACCCTCAACTCGGAATCTTCTCCGCCCCGAACTCCCGAAACCCCTTAATCCTGCACACCCTCTATCGTGCATCAACCCTAAACCCAAACCCTCTTGAGCACCTTGAATCCCTAAACCCTAAACCTCCAACCCCAAACCCTAAGCCCTAAATCCCCCAACCCCAAATCACAAACCCTGACTTTTGACCCTTAACCCTCAACTGAAGCCGAAGAGTCCTCAGTCCTTTGTCCAAACTTACAGTAGGTCTGAGGAGGGGTATTTCTGGGGTGCCCAGTAGTGCCCATGTTCACTTTTTTTTTTTGGGGGGGGGGGGGTTCGTTTCCCTTATACACCGCAAAAAGGGCACCCTTTCTCATCCTAGTTTGCTGGGCAACCTAGGTTTAGGGTTCATGTAGGGGTGTAGGGGTTTAGGGTTACGTACCTTATATCCCTAGTACAACCCTTCCAGGGGATTTTATTGGACCCTAATCTCCTGCCTCAACCCTAAACCCTAGGCCCTAAACCCTACCAAGAACCAGCAAGCAAAACGCCCCTCGGGAGGTGTCTGCGTGTCTACAAGAGGCCATTGCCTAGTGGTTGGGGAATTACGGGTTTAGGGTTCAAGGAGAGGCCTTTTCTTGTGCTTGCAGGGGTTAAGTGTTCAGATTTTTGCGGGGTCTGGAGGGTAACCCTAAGCCCTAAACCCTAAACCCTGCTGGTGCTTGGTGTCCGAATTGGTCGGAAGTGTCTGGGAGTTGGAGGTTTGAGGCAGGGCTTCGGGTTTCAAGGCTTCGGGTTCAGGTTCGGCTTCAAAGCCTTTAAGTCTTAGGGTTGGAATGCATAGGTCTTTGAGGGATCCTAGAGGGTGTATAGAAGGGTTCCCCAACCCCTTATGAACGAATTATATGGGTACATGGACCCTTAGGGACAAGGACTCTCTCGCCTCACTCTCAAATGAAATGGTTTATGGGCCTAGGGGTGCAGGGTTTAGGGGTTTTGGGTTTGACATTCACTGGCGCTTTCGGTTTGGAAGTTTGGGGTTTAGGGTTTGGGTTTTAGGGCGGAGGGCCCCCACCCCCCAGGTTTAGCGGTGCGCTTTGCACTCAGTGAACTGAGGCCCCGTCAGGGCACGGGGTGCAGATTACTGACATTTTGGGATGCCGTTGACGGCAGGGAACAAGAGAGTCCTCATCGCCATGATGGTTTGGTGCGCAAAGCGCAAGCGCCGGACAGCGATCCGCGAGGAGACCAGCGCCGATGAAGACGACGAGATGGAGGACCTCGAGCGTCTGAGCGCTCTTTTTGTTATATTTTTTTTCGTTGTTCTGAAGCGTTGCAAGGTTTTTTTTTTTTTTTTTTTCTGGCATCGTTTTTTTTGTCCAGGTAGCCCTGAGTCCCACCAACCACAAAGCCCGGTCCTAAAAGAAGCCTAAACTCCTCAGCACCCTAAACCCTAAACCCTCCCCCCCGCCCCCTAAGCCTCGCGTTTCAGGTCACTGCCAAAGTCGCGGAACTGACCTCGCAGGCCGATTCCGCGGGCCCTTTCTTTGGGCTTTGGGTTTTAGGTTTAAGGTTCAGGGTTCAGGGTTCAGGGTTCAGGGTTCAGAGTTCAGGGTTCAGGGTTCAGGGTTTTGGGTTTAGGGTTTAGGGCTAGCCCGTTGGGTTTGGTTTTGTTGGTCCAGGGTTTAATGAGTTAAGGGTTCAGGGCTTTTGCGGTTTTTAGGGTTTTTTTGGGGTGTTGAGGGGCTTTTAGGGTTTTTGGTGTTTTTAGGTTTTTTTCTTTTATAGGGCACTTCTGACCCATTCGCCGCGGAAGCAAGGAAGGTTTTTAGGGGTTTTAGGGTTTTTGGTGTTTTTAGGGTTTTTTAGGGTGTTTATTGTTTTGTTTTACGATTTTTAGGGTTTTTAGGGTTTTGAGGTTTGAGCTTCAGGGTTTGAGGGTTTAAGGATTTGAGGATTTAGGGGGTCTGAGCTTTGGGAGCTCAGGAAAGCAGGTGGGACGGACTTCGAATTTTTTTTTGAAACTTGAAGATCTGCCCTAAACCCTAAACCCTGAACCCTAAACCTTTCTCCAATCAGGAAGTCCCAAAACTCTAAAGCCTGTTTCGAACCCTCGAAGGGATTCTCCAAGGTACCAAAGTCCCTCCAGCTCCCCTACTGAGGAACCTTCCCCAAACGTGCACCCCAAAGAGCCTAAAGGTTAGGGGGCGAAGCCCTAAACTTCAAACCCTAAACCCTAAACCCTAAACCCTAAACCCTAAACCCTAAACCCTAAACCCTAAACCCTAAACCCTAATGTAGCCTCTCAAACAAGGAAGGATCTGGCGCTACCAAAGCAGCGTTGGGAAGCTCCTTCTACAAGCCTGGGGCTGACGCCTTGTTCTGTTAGGGTTTAGGACTAGGGTTTAGGGTTTAGGGTTTTTTTGGGTTTAGAGCTTAGGGTTGTTTAGGGTTGTTTAGGGTTGTTTAGGGCTGTTTAGGGCTGTTTAGGGTTTAGGGTTTAGTAGGGTTTAGGGCTCAGGACTATCGGCTCTGGGGGTGCTTGAGTGTTTTTGTTGTCGGGGTGAGGGGGCCTTCTTCGGAAAAAAAGGGGGTTGTCGGATGTAGAGTTTTCCGGACTATTCCTAAACCCTAAACCCTAAACCCTAAACCTTAAACCCTAATGTATTCATGGGCCTCTAAGCCTGAAGCTGGGCGTCGACCCAAGCCCTGACGCATGGGTCATTACCCCCCCCCCCCCCCCCCCCCCCCCGGATTCCCGTCATAATTTAGGGTTTAGGGTTTAGGGGTTAGGGATGGTTATTTGGGGATACGTCAGCCGGATTAAGGTTGTTTACGGGGGGGAAGCGGGGGGGGGGGGGGGGGGGGCAAGGGGGTAGCAAACCCTAGACCCTAAACCCTAAAACCCTAAACCCTAAACCCCAAACCCTAAACCCTAAACCCTAAACCCTAAACCCTAAACCCTAAACCCTAAACCCTAAACCCTAAACCCTAAACCCTAAACCCCAGGGGGGGGGAGTGTAGAGGGGGGGTTGTAGGGAAAGGAGGGACCCCAACAGTCTTAGTACTCCTTCAAGCCTAGGGCTCCCGAAGCCCGAAGGTTTAGGGTGTCGGGCCCCGCGGGCCCTCCTTCCTGAAGGACGAAGCACCCTAGCAGGTTTAGGGTCTAGGGTTTAGGGTTTAGGGTTTAGGGTTTGGGGTTTAGGGTTTAGGGTTTAGGGCTTAGGGTTTAGGGTTTAGGGTTCAGGGTTTAGGGTTTAGGGTTTAGGGTCTAGGGTCTAGGGTTTAGGGTTTCACTTGTGGCTGCCGAAGCGGCCGTTGAGCCCTGAACCCTGAACCCGAAACAAACCATCTAGGGTGCACGAATACAAAAACATAAGCATACTGTAATATGCGTGTATATATATATACAGATATACATGTTTGGGGGTTTAGGATCCCTGTTAGGGCCCCTAAACCCTAAACCAAAAGCCGTTTCAGGATCTACAGTGGTTGAAGCTTCTCAGTCCGACTGGATCTTCGCTTGCACAAGCCATTTTAGGGTAATATAGGGGTCGGGATAATTACCCATAGTATTCCCTTATTGTCCCTCTGGAATTATAGTACAATAACCCCCCCAAAACCCTCCTCTAATCGTTAAGGCCCCTAAGCCCTAAACCCTAAACCCTCAACCCTCAACCCTAAACCCTAAACCCTTAACCCTCTTCTAATTCTTAGGGCCCTATATTAGAGACTTCTGCCCCTATAGTCCCCAGGCCGCTGATGTCCGACCCGGTCGACTGCCTCGTGGCGGCGACGCTGCTGAGGCTGGGCAAAGCATCCACAGGGGAGGCCTGAACCCTAAACCCTAGACCCTAAACCCTAAACCCTAAACCCTACACCCTAAACCCTAAACCCTAACCCGAAACCCTAAAACCTAAACCCTAAACCCTACGCACCCTCTGCACACGGGTAGTTCTCTAGATTCGGGTCCCTCTTAAGCTCCCCCTACATCGTACGGCACCCTGATGCGGAGCACCCCGAATAGGGGACCCTACTTCAGAGAACTGCCCGTGTGCAGAGGGTTTATATGACTTCTTGCGGGCCCTTCGGCTTCCTCCAGGCTTTTATAGGGCTTCGGGTTTAGGGTTTAGGCCGCAACAACCTTAGCACAATTCCCCGGGTCCATATCAATAGGATCCTGCAAAGTCGCAATGAAAAAAATTGCAATTATTTTCGGGGGGGCTGCCCGCCCAAACCAACAACATGCTGCGGGGGTCCCGATTCAGGTTGCAGGGTTATGCTTTTTAGGGGTTTAATGTTTTTTTTGCATATTTAGGGACTAGTTTTTAGGGTTTAGGGTTCAGGGTTTAGGGACTTTGGGTTTAGTTTAGGGTTGCTTCACGGTTTTCGGGGTTTTTGAGATTCTGGGGTTTGGGGATCGGGGCAGTGCAGGTTCACATGAAGTTGCATCTCAGCCCCTCCCCACAATACCAAGGAGGGTGTGCACTGTCGAGGCTTAGGGTTTAGGGCTTAGGGTTTAGGGTTTAGGGTTTAGGGCTTAGGGTTTAGGGTTTAGGGCTTAGGGTTTAGGGTTTAGGGTTTAGGGCTTAGGGTTTAGGGTTTAGGGTTTTGGGCTTCTTTTCATTGCGCATGTGGACCAATTGCTGCACCCTTCTACACCCTAATCCCATCATCGAAGCCCGAGACCCTGAACCCGAATATTCCTTTGGGACCCACCCTTTGTCGCGTCCAGGTTCCTAAACCCTAAACCCTAAACCCTAAACCCTAAACCCTAAACCCTAAACCCTAAACCCTAAACCCTAAACCCTAAACCCTAAACCCTAAACCCTAAACACAAATGTTTATCTTGTTCATGCTACGGCTACTGGGCTACCAAGTTCCTGAGAAGCTGGAAAGCAGACTTTCTACCAGGGTTGGAAAGGCAGGGGCTTAGGGTGAGTTGGGGTTTAGGGTTTAGGGTTTAGGGTTTAGGGTTTGGGGTTTAGGGTTTAGGGTTTAGGGTTTAGGGTTTAGGGTTTAGGGTTTAGGGTTTAGGGTTTAGACATCCCAAGCCCCAAGCCCCATCAGTTGAGGTTGCCCCGAAAACCCACAAGAGCCTCAACGGCTGGCAGCATTATCTCACACCAACAACTGCACCGGAGGAAATCGGGTTTCGGGCTTCCCGAAACCTAAACCCGAAGCCCGAAACCCTTTCACCTCAAACCCTAAACCCGAAACCCTACACCCTTAACCTCAAACCCAAAACCCTAAACCCTAAACCCCAAACCCCAAAAACCCTAAACCCCGAACACTAAACCCTAAACCCCAAACCCGAAACCCTAAACCCTATAGCCCCAGCTACTGCACCAGCCAGGTTAGACTGCCCGACCTCGGACCAGCCGGATGCCAAGCTTGCCCACCCCAAAACCGAAAACCTCTCAACCCCACACCCCCCCCCCCCCCCCAACTCCTACTTAGGGTTTAGGGTTTAGGGACGTTCAGGGTTTAGGGTTCAGTATGGTTTAGGGTTTATATTCCCCACACTCCTAACCCCACAAAACCCTTAAACTCCCCCCCCACCTCCTAAACCCGAAAGCCCTATCAAGCCCTAAAACCCCCCCCCCCCCCCAGCTCCGAAGCTCCCAAGCCCCACAAGTTCTTGAAGCTAAAGGCTCAAAAGAACCCGACGCCCCCTAAACCCTTGGTGTTTAAAGCTTCCGATGGGTGGGTTGGTAGGGTCATTGTTTAGGGTTTAAGGTTTAGGGTTTAGGGTGTGGGGCCTGTGCCTTCGCACCTTTAAAGCTGCACCCCAAATGCTCCATGGCTACCCAAAGACGAGTTTAGGGTTTAGGGTTTAGAGTTTAGGGTTTAGGGTTTAGGGTTTAGGGTTTAAGGTCTACCTATCTTGTGACTAAGACCAGCGCGCCGCAGAGGCTGTGCCCTAAAGGGCGTTGGGTTTAGGGCACATCTTTAAACCCTAAACCCTGAACCCTGAACCCTGAACCCTGAACCCTAAACCCTAAACCCTAAACCCTAAACCCTAAACCCTAAACCCTAAACCTAATCTCTAAACCCTAAACCCTAAGCCCTTGATCCTAACCCCCTACTTGGAAGCGCTTGTGGCTTGGTAAGTCTACTTGCTTGACAGCCTACAATAGCCCCCATAGCCCAACGTACTACTAAGTCAAAAGGGCTTCAAAGTCGACCCTAAACCCTAAACCGTAGATCCGAAACCCTCAACTCTAAACCTTAAACCCAAATCTCAAATGTCTAGGAACCGTCGGGGGCTCTCGATTGCTCAAGGAAGTCACTGGGTGTGAGCTTCTGGGGGGAATTGCCTCCTGGTTCTGAGTTTTAGGGTTTAGGGTCTGGATCCCCCCATGACATATGCCCTGAAGGGATTTTTGTAGGGTACCTAGTTCCCTCATTCCCTACCAAAGAACTAGTAGAATTATGCGGCCTACTACCACCTATCAGGCAGCACATATCTCCCTGTAGAACATGTTAAGGGGATTATGAGGTACCGAAATTCCCAGAATCCTGACTAAGAACCAGTGAGCCTAGGGAAGTTGAAAGTGTGGGTTCGTTAAAATCTTTGTTTGTTAGGGTTTGAAGGCTCGAATTATGGTCTTCGGGCTTTCGGTTCTTGTGGTGTTGGGGATTCAGGGCTCAATCCTAAGCCCATAAACCCCAAAGCCTCTAAGCCCTATGCCCTAAACCCTAAACCTTCAACCCTCAACCCTCAATCCTAAACCCTAAACCCTAAACCCTAAACCCTAAACCCTACCCCTACCCCTATACACCCAGTGAACTTTGCGAGGCTTGTTCGCCTCAGCCCGGGGCACTACCAACTGGGCGAACCTGGAAGGAGGCTGGCAGGATTTAGGGTTTAGGGTTTAGGGTTTAGGGTGTCGGCTCACGTGCCTATCGGCTTCATAAAGGTTTGCCTATGTTCACTCCCGCCCAAATCTCAGCCCCATTTGTGCTCATGGCATAAACCCTAAGCCCTGAACCCTAAACCCTGAACCCTAAGCACAAAATTTCTCGCCACCTAAGCCCCCCTAAACCCCTATATAAACCCTAAACGCGAACCCTATGCAGGGATTTGGGGTGTAGGGTTTCTTTGTTTATCATTACCTTCCTTGGTGGGTGCCAGGCTTCCTTGCGAACCCGATTCAGAGTTGTTTGGCGACCCTAGAGGTTTTAGGGTTTCAGGGTTTTAGGGTTTTAGGGTTTTTTTGGGGCAGGGTTCAGGGTTTAGGGGTTAGGGTTTGGGGTTTAGGGTTCAGGGTTTCGGGTTTCAGAGTTTTATGGCTGGTGTTGCTTTATTGTTTCTTTCTTCGGGGTTTAGGGGTTTCAGTTTTTGTCGTTGTTTTCAAAAACCCTAAACCCTTAAACCCTAAACCGCTAAACCCCTATGCCTAAACCCTACATACAGGGAATTGGGGTTTGGGGTTTGGGGTTTCAGGGTTCAGCCTAAACCTTAAGCCCTAAGCCCCAAACCCTAAACGTGTCGGGTCATGGGTTATACGCTGCTTGAAGGTTCATGGTACTCATTGAACAATTGTGACTGTACTCATAAGCCACTTACAAGCCCGTTAAGTGCATTTGGTTAGAGCCCTAAACCCTAAACCCTAAACCCAAAACAGGGGGTGTAAGTACGCTATAATTGGTAAATATGTACCATGAACCTCCAAGTGCTCTGGCAAAGGCTCTACTGTCGCATTGACAATGGCCGACTCCTGACGCAACCGGAGGCATGGGTACCCTGTACCCTAATCCCTAAAGCCTCAACCCCAAAGCCCAAAACCCTAAACCCTAAACCCTAAACCATCCTAAACCCCAAATCCTAAACCCTAAACCTTAAACCCTAAACCCTAAACCCTGCGCTTGCGCGTGTTTGGAAGAAATCTTCCTCTGGCGGCCCAAAGCACACCCTATGCTTCTGGCTCACGGTAACTTGTCCTGTGGATTCCCGTCACATAGCTTCTTAAAACCTTAGGGTCTAGGGTTTTCGGTTTTAGGGTTCTTAGCCCTAAACCCTAAACCCTAAACCCTAAACCCTAAACCCTAAACCCTCAGCCCCTGAACTGAGATGAAATCGGAGCGGTTCTTCGGACTTGAGAAGCAGTGGCTGATGCTGGATGGAGGCTGCACGATGGAGATGGCATCCTGTGAAGTTTGCTTACGCGGTAGCGCTCCGCAATCACAGTTTAGGGTTTAGGGTTTAGGGTTTAGGGTTTAGGGTTTAGGGTTTGGGGTGGCAAGGAGAAGCCGACTGACAATCAGAAAGGCTTCAGGTCGGAGAAAGCAAACCAAAGCACTGCCTCTGGCTTGGAAGGAAGAATTCCTGAACTCCAAGCCCCAATGCAATGGGCTCGACGCAGGAAGGGCTCCGGGCTTGAGCACTTTGAGGAAACAAGGGCTAGGGGTTCGGGGCCTGGGGCTTTAGACTTTAGGGGGCAAATTCCGTTTGGGTTCTGCTCAGACGTTATGGTGTCTGCATGTCGGCGCATGGTTCGGCTGGCACAGAAGGGTTTAGGATTTAGGGTTTGGGGTTGAAAGTTTGGGCCCGAAACCCTGAACCCTACCCCAAAAGGAACTTCCAGGAACAAGCAACTTCGAGCCATCGGCAAAAGCAAAGTGTAGGCCGCCCAAATCCCGTTCGAGCCGTTCATCTCAAAAGCCCCCCCCCCCCCCCCCACCGAAAATGGGATTCACCTAAAGCCCCCAAAAAAACCAGGACCCCGAAATCTTCAAAGCCTAACACACCGAATCCCTGAAACCCCGACAACCCCAAAAACTCTAAGCCCCCAAAACCCTAAAACCCTGAATTGCCAAACCCTGAAACCCCGAAACCCTGGAACCCCTAAAACCCCGAAACCCTAAAAACACCCTACACCCCAAAACAACGAAACCCGAAAACCCCGAAAGCCCCGAAAGCCCCGAAACCCTAAAAAGCACCCCAGACTCTAAAGACCCATACATTCCCGAATCCCGAAAAACACCGATGCTCTAAACCTTAAAACCCCTCAAACCCTTGAAGCCCCCTAAGCCCTAAACCTCGACACCCTCAACCCTAAAATCCTACACCCCTAAAACCCCTAAAACCCTAAAACCCCTAAACCCTACACCCCCTAAACCCTACACCCTCAAAACCCACAAAACTCCAAAACCCCGACACCCTAAACCCTGAATACTCCTAAACCCTGGACCCTCGAAACCCCTTAAAAAAAAAAAAAAAAAAACTCCAGAAACCCCCGCCACCCTAGAACCCTAAGCCCTAAAAACCCCACGACGCCCTGGTAGGATCCTTTGCCGGGCCAAGCGGATGGCCAGTTGCCACCTCCCATGGAGCACCCGGGCTGACATTGGTCACGGGCAGTGTCGTGATGTGAGGGGTTTAGGGTTTAGGGTTTAGGGTTTAGGGTTTAGGGTTTAGGGTCTCGGGTTTTGGGTTTCGGGTTTATGGGGTTTTGGGTTTTGGGTTGCTCGGCTGTAAGGTTTAGGGTTGCGGCTTCAGCGCTTAGGGTATGGACTTCAGCTCGTGCCCCACGCTGTTTTAAGGTGATCCTCGGGCCAGAGATCCATTCGGGGCTTTTGAAAGCAGGGTTTAGGGTTTAGGGTTTAGGGTTTGGGATTTAGGGTTTAGGGTTAGGGCTTCAGGGTGTAGGGTTTGCCAAGCCCTGCAAAACCTGAAGCGCATCTCAAGGCTCTAAACCCCTAGCTGCGCTAGTCCATACAGGCTGATGACGAGCGCAGTACCCTAAACCCTAAACCCTCAACCCTCAACCCTAAACCCTAAACCCTCAACCCTAAACCCTAAACCCTAAACCCCAAACCCTAAACCTAAACACTAAACCCTAAACCTAAACCCTGAACCCTAAAACCTAAACCCTACACCCTAACACGGGCGGCAGGATCATGACTCCTCGCTTGCAAATAGAAGGAGTAGCATACCATCGCAGCCATTTCCTGAAGACCAGAATCCTAAACCAAGGGTTTAGGGTTTAGGGTTTACTTGGAGGTTCATCGCACTTATTCACCAATTTTAACTGTACTTATAACCCACTTATAAGCCCCTTAAGTGCCCTGATATGGTTGTCAGTACAGTTACAAGACGTTTCTTCGTTGATTCTGTAGTGGGGTTAGTGAATAAGGGGGGGGGGGTGTGTCCTGAGTAGTTCTCTCGGTGCGGCATACCCGGGCAACCTAACTCCCCTTCAAGTGAAGGTTCTCCAACGACAAGGTCCAGCATAATGTGAAAGGGCATGTAGACTTGGGGCGTTGCCTTGTCATGGCACTGGGAACTGCATGGAGGCCAGCCTTAAGACCATCACGAACCCGACTTCAGGTTTAGGGTTTAGGGTTTAGGGTTTAGGGTGTAGGGTTTAGGGTTTAGGGTTTAGGGTTTAGGGTTTAGGGTTTAGGGTGCGTTTAGAATGCCAAGGTTTTCCAAGTTCATCACCGAGATGATGGCAGGCCCGGCCCGCACACACTCACGCACGATTTGTCTCGGGGTTGATGGGGTTTGGGGGTTGAGGGCCCGTGCTGCTGAGAAGCTCCCAAAACCCCAACGTCACTACATTCCTGTGTTGCCAGGGCCCCCAAAAAAATCCAATTTCCGAACGCGCAAAGCCAAAAACCTCCCTCTGCCCCAACAGACCCGCCTCCCTGACACTCAAGACTGGAGCTGAAATGGGGGGAGAAGGAGGGAGTACAGTATTTAGGGACTAGAGCAGCTGAACAGCCCCTGAGCCTTACGCCCTAACAAAACCCTACTTGAAAACCCTAATGGCTCAACTGAAGCGGGAGGCCCTCCCCTAATTCGAACCAAACAGGTTTAGTATTGGGCTGAGTCCGGGGAAAATCATGTTTGAAATTCGGGTGGGATTTAGTATTAGGGGGAAGGGATGAAACCCTAAACCCTAAACCCGAAACACGAAGACATCGTTATGAATAAAAAGAAAAATCGCTGGCAGCCGCCGCCCAGGGACCAGGGCCACCTCCGAATGGGACGCCGCTGGCCCTGCTAAGGGTCCGTAGGGTTTAGGGTTTAGGGTTTAGGGTTTAGGGTTTAGGGTTTAGGGTTTAGGGTTTAGGGTTTAGGGTTGGTTTGGGGTTTAGGATTATAGGGTTTAGGGTTTAGACTTTGGAATTTGGGGTTTGAGGGTGTAAAGATTAGGGTCGGACCCCTCTGCGCCGGATACTTGCTAGGTATGGTTTAGGGTTCATCGTTCAGGGCTTAGGGTTTAGGGTATAGTGTTTAGGGTGTAGAGACCTTGCGGGTTGATGCCATCTTACTTATATGACTATCTGAAAGGGTTTCAAGGGGCCAATGGCCTGCGGGACTCAAGTTCGTGAGGATCTCGCGTTTAGGGTTGGGTTTAGGGTTTGGGCTTTAGGGTCACGGTGGCTCCTACAAACTTTTGACAATAAGGGTGCAGGATTTCGGGTTGGGCTTTGGGTGTAGGATTTAGGGTTTGGGGTTGAGGGTACATGACACTTAACACGAGTAGACAGGCGGTTCCTTCTTTTCTTTTCGACTTGTGTTTCGGGGGGGGGGGGGGGGGGGGGCGGGAGGTCGCTTCCCCTAGTTAGGTTTTGAATTTTGTACTTTTGTGTAATCGTCTCACATGAGATACCAAGGTCATCAACATCTATTTCGCCAATGCCTAAACCCTACTAAGCCCTAGACCGCAAGCCCCAGGCCCTAAGCCCTGGACCCGCAAGCCTTAGACCCTAGGCCTAGACCGCAAGGGCCCTAAACCCTAGTTTAGGGTTTAGGGTTTAGGGTTTTGGGTTTAGGGTTACCAGGGTTTAGGGTAACCAGGGCTTAGGGTTTAGGGTTTAGGGTTTAGGGTTTAGACCCTCAACATAGCCCTCAACCCTGGCAGCAAACGGGGAAGCCTCACCCCCCCCCCCCCCCCCCCCCCCCCCACTTTCCTTAAACCCTAAACCCTAAACCCTAAACCCCCCCTAAACCCTAAACCCTAAACCCTAAACCCTAAACCCTAAACCCTAAACCCTAAACCCTAAACCCTAAACCCTAAACCCTAAACCCTAAACCCTAAACCCTAAACCCTAAACCCTACCGCTTATACCCTAAACCCGCATCATCTTCGCGCTCCACCTGCAGCTCTGTCACCTCAGTGCGCGGGTTAGGATTTTCTGGGATAAACCAGGGCTTAGGGTTTGGGATGCCCTATTCGAACCCTTCAGCAATCCTGAAAACCCTGAGGCAGAGTGATGGGGCAACGCCAGCTTCCAGCTTGTGATTGGCTTTTCCACGGCGTTTCAAAGCAACGCCAGGGTAAACTGTTTAGGGTTCAGGGCTAAGAAATGCCTCCATCTCTATGACGGCAATAGCAATAAGAACCCTCGGTCTAGGGTTATATTCGTGGTTTGTAGGCTTCAGGGCTTCGGGTTTTGTCGTCTTCGCACGCTGTGCGGGGGCTTCTTCCTCTTTTACGAACCCCTGCCCTCCACCTCAAAATCAGAACCCGGAGAGTGTATGCTGTGATTGTCGCATTTCTAGGGGTCCTATACTAACCCTAAACCCTAAACCCTAAACCCTAAACCCTAAACCCTAAACCCTAAACCCTAAACCCTAAACCCTAAACCCTAAACCCTAAACCCTAAACCAGATCTGACGTCTGAACTCGGCATCCTAAGCCCCTTGTTCAAACCCTGCCTGGTGCAGCCCTGTACCGCAAAGGACAAAGTTTTCCCCAAGCACACCACCTTAAGGCTAAACCCTAAACCCTAAACCCTAAACCCTAAACCCTAAACCCTAAACCCTAAACCCTAAACCCTAAACCCTAAACCCTACGGGTCCACGTGCCTACATAAGGAGTACTTGGGCCGTGCTTCCTACGCAGGGACTTCTTTGGGCCGCCATTTGGTACATGGAACCCTTATGGTTTAGGGTTCAGGGCCCCAACTTGGGTTTTCCAAAGGGTTTAGGGTTTAGGGTTCTAGGGTTTAGCGTTTAGGGTTTAGGGTTTAGGGTTTAGGGGAACCGATTACTACTGCACCCTGGACCCGCTTCGCGCACGTCCGCCTTTTGACGCCGCTGCCACAAGATGCCGCGGCTCCGCGATCTTCGATTCAGAGGCGGCCAAAATCTGCAGGATGCTGATGCGCAATGCGTGTGTTTTTCTTTTGATGTAGGGTTGAGTTTGTTTTTTTTGTTGGTAGGGTTTAGTGTTGTTTGTTCTTTTAATGTAGGGTGTAGTTGTTTTTTGTAGGGTTTAGGGTTGGTTGAAATGTAGGGTTGGTGTGATTTTTAAAGTATTTAAAATTCTAGAGTTTATTTAGGGTTCAGGGCATCTACCTGATGAGTTCGTAGAAGCCGTCGAACCCCTCCGTGATCAGCTCGATCAGCAACACCAGAAGCGAAACGTCAGTCATAATCCCTAAACCCTGAACCCTAAACCCTACGCCCTAAACCCTAAACTCTAAACCCTAAACCCTATCCCCTAAAATTTAAAACCTAAACCCCAAATACTGAGCGCTGGCCCTTAACCCTACTTGGAGGACCGGTAGACTTAGTTTTCAGTTATGAAGTAGAGGCATCAATTAGGATAGGGTTTAGGGCTTAGGGTTTCGGGTTTAAGGTTTAGTATAACCCGCACGAGGGCTTCCTACCCACCTACTAAGTCCCCCGATCCTCCAAGAGGCCCAATCGCACAGAAGACTGGGAGTACCCCAAACCCTAAACGACCCAAGCCGTGAACTCTAAACCGCAGAGGGTTTAGGGTTTTGAGTCTTAGGGTTTATGTGCTTTGTAGGGAAGAAGGGTGGAGGGAAGCCCTAAACCCTAAACCCTAAACCCTAAACCCTAAACCCTAAACCCTAAACCCTAAACCCTAAACCCTAAACCCTAAACCCTAAACCCTAAACCCTAAACCCTAAACCCACTGTTTTTCGTCTCTTTTTGCCCCTCCCTCCTCCCTGACTTCAGAGGGAGGAGAAGGCCTCGCAAGCAGGTTTAGGGCTCGTAGGGATTCCCTAAACCCTAAACCCTAAACCCTAAACCCCAAACCCTAAACCCTAAACCCCAAACCCTAAAACCCAGTTCGGCGGGTTGTATAGCGTTTGTACAAGGTTTATTGCTTTTCTTGAGTGTTCAGGCCCTCAACCCTAAACCCTAAACACTACACCCTAAACCCTAGACCCTAAACTCGTTTTTTTTTTTTGGGTTTCGGGGGCCATGCCCTTGGCCTCGCTACCCGATGCCACGCTGCGCTTCGTGCCCTTTGGCAGCGCAGTAGGGTTTAGGGTTTAGGGTTTCGGGTTTAGGGTTTAGGGTTGCACGCACGCTTAAAGCCCTTCTTAACTTTCGTTTGTTAAGGCCTCCTAACCCCCTCCCCCTCCTCAAGCCTCTCCAGAAGTTCCCGATGCCCTTAAACCCTGCTACACTCCAAACCCTGAACCCCTTGAATCCTAAACCCTAAACCCTAGCCCTAAACCCTAATTAAACCCTAAACCCTAAACAGCCCCACAACCCCTAAACCCTTAGTCCCACTTGCTTGTACGGCGCCTGTGGCGTCAATATGCGTTGTGGCGAGAGATATCCGGCACCGCATCTCCGTACCTTGAGTAGCCCAAGCAGCCGCAGTGCGTGACATGTTTTAAGTTTTAAGTATCTCCTAGTTTGTATCCTATGCATCTTGGCAGTATACAAACCCTAAACCCTAAAACGCTACACCCCAAAAATCCCTAAACTCCCAAATCTAAAACCCCAAACCCCTTAAAACCCCTAAACCCTAGGCCCCTAAACCCCAAAAGCCCGTAAATCCCTAAACACGAAAACCCCCCAACTAAAGCCCCGAAGCCCTGCAGGGGCCCTTGGGTTGTTTCTGTTCTGCCTCTTTGGGTGTAACAGGATCATACTTCGGAATGTTTTCGAAGGGTATTAAGGGCCATCCAAGCACACCCTAAAACCCTAAACCCTAAAACCCTTAAACCCTAAATCCTGAATCCCTAAAACCCTAAACCCTAAACCCTAAGCCCGAAAACCCTAAAACCCTAAACCCTAAACCCTAAACCTTAGAACCCTACACCCCCAAACCCCAAACCCCAAACCCTAAACCCTAAACCCCAAAACCCCAAACCCCAAACCCCAAACCCTAAACCCTAAACCCCAAACCCCAAACCCTAAACCCTAAACCCCAAACCCTAAACCCTAAACCCTTCTGCATCCAAGGCTCGGTGGCCTCCAGCCGATGGATCTCCTCCACCTTGCCAGGGCCAACCGCGGCTCAGACCTCAGAAGGGGGGGGGGGAGTTGGGGGAGTTTAGGGAGTTGGGTTGTTTTGTTTTTTTTTTTCTTTTGGTGGGGGGGGGGGGGGTTTAGGTTTAGGGTTAGGGTTTAGGGTTTATTAGGGTTTAGGGTTTAGGTTTAGGGTTTAGGGTTTAGGGTTTAGGGTTTAGGGTTTAGGGTTTAGGGTTTAGGGTTTAGGGTTTAGGGTTTAGGGTTTAGGGTTTAGGGTTTAGGGTCTAGGGTTTCGGGTTTAGGGTTTAGGGATCAGTATCTCAAGTCCAAGGATTCACTAGTTTGGCAGCTTTTCCGGCGGCCGAAAAGTACCCGCCCACCCGGGGAATCCCATGCCGTTCAGATATGAAAAAGCTTCACACACAGCCCAAACCCTAAGCCGTAAACCTTGAACCCGACCCGGAACGCTAAGCTGTGGACCCTAAAAGCCTAAGGGGGCTCTCTTCACATCCCTAAACCCTAAACCCTAAACCCTAAACCCTAAACCCCAAACCCCTAATTCCCTTGCCCGCCCTTCATGCGACCCTGCCCGCTCTTATATGACCTTTGCCCGCTGGTGAAACATGACCTTGCCCAGGAAGTGACGAGTATTTATCAAATATAATGGAGTGGTTTAGGGTTTAGGGTTTAGGGTTTAGGGCTAGGGTTTAGGGTTTAGGGTTTAGGGTGGTTGGAGCCCCCCGGGAAATTCCCAAAGCAAAGCTGAGGATACCAGCAGACCCAACTCAAAGAGTTGACATCGCTGCTCTGCGTCCCACCTGCAGCTCGGCGCGCAGACGCTTGTTGTTTAGGGTTCAGGGTTTAGGGTTCAGGGTTTAGGGTTCAGTGTTCAGGGTTCAGGGTTTAGGGGTTAGGGTTTAGGGTTTAGGGCTACAGAAAACCCGAACCCCCCCCCCCCCCAGACTTGGCACTTATCTGAGCTGCTGGGGCATACAGGGCTCAGGGGAATGCGATGACTCCCACAAAACCCTAAACCCGAAGCCCTAAACCCAAAACCCTAAACCCTAAACCCTAAACCCTAAACCCTAAACCCTAAACCCTAAACCTCAACCCACAGCTGGCCGTAGCCGGGGCTTTCGATTGTCCACGGCTGGTTCTGTGTGTTGGCCTTGAGAGAGTGGTTACGGCTGGCAGAACCCCATCATAAATTAAATCTCCCTAAACCAAGGAGCCCTAAACCCTAAACCCTACACCCCTAAACCCTAAACCCTAAACCCTAAACCCTAAACATCCCTCAAACTTGGCCCAAAGCAATTGACATAAGGCCCTTGCGCGGCGATTCGGCAAGGCAGCCCATGCTCTGCGACAGGCATCGTTGCTTCGGGCTGAGGGTTTAGGGTTTAGGGTTTAAGGTTTAGGGTTTAGGGTTTAGGGTTTAGGGTTTAGGGTTTAAGTGGTTCAAGGCTACCTTGAAACACCTCAAAACCCAAATGAAACACCAACCAAAGCACTTTTGGGGTGTTTTGGGCGTGGGCTGACAAGAGGCCTGTGAATTCGTCGACTTCGGTTAGATGATCATAGATCCTCTTCCTTGGGGACGAAATGAGCCCTAAAAGGGCTTGGGGTTCATATACCTTAATGGGGGTAGTTATAGTAGCATAGGGTATATGGCCCCATTTTGAGGGTTCATTTCGTCCCCAAGGTTTTGGGCATCCGTTACTGTATCGGAGGGCCCCCTCTAGAGTAGAGTGCGCCAATGGGACCACAACCAAGGGGCATGAGCTATACTCATACTTTGGGATGTTCCCCCCCCCCCCCCCCCAATACTAGCAGTCCTGAATAGGGAGTGTAGTACCCCCTATTATAATCCCTATTAATCACCGTTCGTATAGGGGAGAGCATCCCAACCCATACTAAACTATCAAGGCTGCACTTGAGCCTGTCAAACTGGGGTAGGTAACAAAGCAAGACCCCAGTGGCCGACTCTGCCCAGGACCCCTAAAGCTCTGAAGTGGGCATCTATAAGGTCCATTGATATAGGCCCCTGAAGGATGCTGGGCTTTGGGCTTAGGGTTTAGGGTTTAGGGTTTAGGGTTCAGGGTTCAGGGTTTAGGGTTCAGGGTTTAGGGTTTAGGGTTTAGGGTTTAGGGTTTAGGGTTTAGGCTTGGAGCCTTGAAGGATTCAGGGTTTGAAGGTTCAGGCGGTTTCGTCAACAACGGGGTGGTGAACGATGCGCACTCTGCACCAGGTCCTAAACCCTAAAGCCCTAAACCCTAAACCCTACTTATTGCTGCCTGCCAGAAGGATGGAATGGTCCAGTGAACCAGTGAGTACTTCGCTGCTCGTGCCCACATGCCGCAGCAGGCGTTCGCGTTCACCATGGACTGGAGGGACGGCCTGACCGACGTGGGCATGTGTGGAGAAGCTCGGGCGTTCAAAAGGGTCCAGGTATGGCCTGTAACGTGGTGAGAGATGACCCCGCATTGACCGGCGTTTCGCAGGCTGCTTTCTGCAAAATGCTAGACGGCACGGGGGTGGATATCCCGGCGGATGCTGAGCAGGCCTACCAAGAGTACTTAGCCTCCCAGCCGGCAAAGCCAGGAGGCCGGAAGGCAGACGCGTGCCTGAAGGCCAGGGGAGGCGGCCACCGCCTACCCTAGACCCTAAACCCTAAACTCTAAAACCTACTGTAAACCCTAAACCCTAAACCCTAAACCCTAAGAACCTGCAAGGCATAGGCTTGGATGCCCTGACTGACGTCTGGGATCTCTTGGATTGCCCTAGGTTCTATAGGGTTTAGGGTTTAGGGTTTAGGGTAAACTACCAGAGTGTGCAGGTGACACATCCTTACGAGCAACGTGTAGCATAGCAGCGCAATTAAGACTTGGATAGGGTTAAGGCCTAACCCTAAGCCCTAAACCTTAGCTTATGACTTGGAAAGGGTTAAGTCGCAACCCGAACCACGAAACCCTAAAATGAAGACTACTTGGCTATAGTGCCTAACCCTTAAACCCTACCCTAAACCCTAGACCCTAAAGCCCTAAACCCTTGCCTAGGTACTAGCAGGCACTTGCGTGTTGTGTATTTCCCTTATTGGGTTCAAGAGGAGCACATGTAGGCATATCTGTTTTGAGGGTTTTAAGGGCCATCCTAGTTGCATTCGGGGTTTAGGGTCCGGGCTTCGGGGTTCGGTGTGTTTGTTCAAAGTACCTTAAGAACCCAAAACCTACTTTTGAACCCAACACCTACTTTTGTGTAGGTTACCTAAGAATCCTGCAAGGGGTTTTAGAGTAATAACTCACAAGAAGTGGGTTTTGAGTCTTAGGGTAGTATCCCTGGACCCTAACCCCAAAACCAAGTATCTCAAAAACCAGATGAGGGGAATACACCTTTGAGTGTGGATTACTCTTCGGGGCAGAGATGCCATACCCCGAAGCCCTTAAGGTTTAGGGTTTCAGTTTCAGGGCTTAGGGTTTGGGATCTACGGTCTCGCCCTAAACCCTAAACCCTGAACCCTGAAACCCTAAACCCTAAACCCTAAACCCCATGCATAAAGCATGGCCTAAGATGAGGAGCTGGCGCGGCCAGGCTGGAACGAGCCACGGAAGGAGCCGCACCTTGCGAGCCCCAAATCGGGTTTTTCCCAACGTAGGTGTTCAGGGATTAGGGTTTTAGGGTTTTAGGGTTTAGGGTTTAGGGTTTTGGGCTTATTTAGGGTTTAGGGTTTAGGAACTTTAGGGTTTGGGCATAGTCCTTATACTTGGAACCCCTAAAGGGGTACCCCTGTGTTCGGAGTTCCCCCAAATCGCTTAGGGGTTCAAGGACAGGTGTTGGTTCCAAGGCAAAGTTTCAGCGTGCGTGGTTTCTAGGTCTAGGCTTCGTTGTCTTGCTAGGGTATGGGGTTTATTGTGTATTCGGGTTTAGGGCTTGCGGTGCACGGTGCTTGGGCGTTTCCATGTGAGCTTTTCAGCAGGGTACAAGGCCGTACCTATAGTCAGTGAAGTCCACTGGACCCATGAACTTTGTAGGCTTTGGGGCGCCAGAACCCTAAACCCTAAAACCCTAAAACCCCAAAACCCTAAAACCCTAAGACCCTAAAACCCTAAAACCCTAAAACCCTAAAACCCTAAACCCTAAAACCCTAAGGCCCCAAGCCCTAAACCCTGCACGGGCATCTTAGGGCTTTAGAGTGATAGGCCTCAGGGTTTGGGGTTCAACGCTTGGGCTTGCCCCGCAGCGTTGCCCTTCTTCCCGCTTTCTACTGTGTATCGTAGGGTTTAGGGTTTAGGGTTTAAGGTTTTAGGGTTTAGGGTTTAGGGTCTAGGGTACCAACTTTAGCCGAAAATAGTCCTTCTCGATTTTTGGGCCCTTCGGGAAGAGAGTTAGGTATGCACTAAGTGATATGGGGCATTTCGTCTCCAGGTTTACCAACATGGCTCCGCTGCGTACTGATGTACTACTGCGCAGCAGAGGGTTCATAGCCCATCCACTCAAGGTGACTTGGAATCTGAAAGAGCGCAGCGAACCGTGTACGATCGTGACATCTCGCTCATCGGCTACCCAGCCAGGGCAGTTGCTTCCTTTTGCCATGGAGTGGAGCCTGTTAGGCAGGTTAGTTTCCCTAAACACCAAACCCTAACCCCGTTTCATTGAGACTGCAGCTTGGGAGTTGTGGTTGACAAGCAGGTGGAGGGCTTGGGGGGTCACCAACTTGACATGGGGGCTTGGGCTTCCTCGACTGGTTTAGTGGTTTAGAGTTCGGGGATCTCGACTCCCCCCCCCTCTCCCCCCGTCCCCCCCCTCCCTCCCCGCATCTCGGATCCGATCTGGAAAAAATATTCTGTCGGATTGCAAAAGGCCCCCTAATTGACCTGGTGGTCGAGACAAGCGCACTGGAGCTCAGAAGCGCAAACGGAAGGAGACCCGGGACGACATGGTAGATGCCTTGCTTTCAGCGCTGAGGAGTTCCTGGCAAGTCGACGATGAGGACCAGGACCAGTGGGCAGATGATGGCTACGACGACGCGGATGATGGGAGTGGGCAGGCCAGTCTTGGTCAAAGGGGTGGACAGAGGAGTAACCCCAAACTCTAAAACCTAATGCCCTCAACCCTAGCAAGCCCCGAGTCCTGCACCACCCCGCTTTATACTCTATAAAACCTATTAGCTAAGGGCCCATACATAAGACGTCTGTACAGAAGGTAAGGGGACAAAAACTAAGGGACCATGTAAACATAAACCCCAAACCCCAAGCCTTAAACCCTAAACCGTAACCCTAAACTCCCAAACCCTAAACATCCCTAAACCCTAAACCCTGTCAAGCCTGGAATCCTGAGCCCCTGCCTCGGCAATTGGAAGCCCCCACAGCTGCTCAGGAGAAGCTGGTTCGGGAGATGGCTGTTGGTTTCGACACTCAGAGCACAAATCTTATTCCAGGGTGTAGGGTTGAGGGTTTAGGGTTTAGGAGTTGCAGTCTTGGGTTATTGTTGCTGTTTGGATTTTAGGGTTAGGATTCAGGGGTAAGGGGGTGCAGACTTGGGCTGGACCTGCTAGACCCTCCACTCCTAGACCTGCACATCAAGCCGAGGCAGATCTACAAAAAAGGCCCGAAACCCCAAATCGCAAAGGCCCTTTCTCTCAATCCAGCCCTACAAAGGGGGGGGAAAAGGCCCCCTCACCACACAGATCATAAGGGACGTATCACTTGAGCTCTAAGAATGCTTAGAACTTATTTCAGGGTCCTTGTAACTCTGCGTGTAACTGTATGGACCATGGAGGCAGAGGACTTTCTTGTACAAGCCCGAGGGTTCAGGGGTTAGGGTTTAGGTTGCGCTTTAATTCCTCAAGGTGCTTTTGCCTGCACTAAAGACCTAAACTGCAAAAGTCCTCACGCTGCCTCCAGCGTAGTAATGATGTAGCACCCTTGTTATTCCTAAACCCTAAACCCTACACTCGGGTCTAGGTATGGTTTCGTGTCTAGGCGTGTCCTCTACGTAGGAGAAGACTCGCCATAAGAAGAGCATTCTGGCGTGGGGAGGTCGGGTGGGTGCAGTGGGGATCCGGTGAGGTTAGGTTTCTTGAAAGCCCACTCGCATCCCTGACCTTTGTTAGGTTCAAGAACCCCAAAAAGGGTACCCTTATTATCAGAACGGGTACCCTTATTATACTATGGCTACCGGGCTACCAAGATTTGGGGTTTGGGGTTTAAGTTTGCGTGGGGCGAGCTGAGGAACGAAAGGAGCGCGAGTTTGAGCACCAGGGCGCCATCAACGCGTGCTGGCTTGCTCTTGGAGGCGTCTCACTGCATCCCAAGGCTCTCAAGTACGAAGCCCCAAACAATCCATGCGAGGTTCTCTTGGGTGCTTATTCTACTACGGAGCCTTATCTATGCAATGCACAAAAAGGCCTACTTCAGAGAATCCCCTATATGTATATATATATATATATATAGTCTGCTGCTAAGGTTTCATGTAGACTTCCTGGCTTTAGCGTGGAATTCCGGGAAGAAGACCATGTAGACACAGCCTTGGCCTAAAAAGCAGAGTGCATGGAGGTGGCCGGCCGGTTGGAACAGAAAGAGGGGTATCGGTGATCTGTGCCTCTGACAAAGTTCTTGCTATGTTTCGAAAAGCCCTGTAGGCCAAGAAAAGCACGCTAATTTTCCACCCCATCCTTAAACCGTAAACTCTAAACCTTAACCTTAAATCCTAAACCCCAAACCGTAAACCCTTCTATTCTCACGTTGCTCTGTGATCCAGTGTGGCTTTGCACCCTAGGTCTTAGGGTCCACATAGGATTTTTGGGTGTCGAGTAAACTCTTAACACTCCAAAAAACCCATGAATCACCTACCCCTAAACCCTAAACCTCTGAAAACACACGCTGCACCTCCCAAATCTGTAATCCCTTAAACCCTTAAAACCCCTAAACCCTACCAAGGCCGATAGAAAGACCCGACAATAAACGCTGCAAACCGTAAACCTTATTCGCCCTAAACCCTAAGCCCTCAACCCTAAACCCGAAGCCCTAAGCCCTAAACCCTACACCCTAGCCCTAAACCCGAAACCCTAAGCCCTAAACCCTAAACCCTAGCCCTAAACCCTAAACCCTAAGAGCCCTTTACATGGGAGATTTTGCAACCCAGGGCCCGGTGAGCCTTCGGCTGAGCACGGCGCGCAGGTTGGGCTCCCTAGCAGACAGGGGGGGGGGGGGGTTTAGGGTTTAGGGTTTAGGGATTAGGGAGGATTAGGGTTTAGGGTTGAGTGCTTAGGGTTTCGGGGCTGAGGGCTCAGGATTTAGGGCTGAGGGTCGCATTTTGAGTCCAGCAAGTCTGTTTCCCGAAGCAGCTCGCCAAGTCCCTCGGCCCTCGACACTTTCTAAGGTTGGAACCATGGGCCCTTAGTAATAGTGTGGCCCCTTACCCTTGTTTAAAGGGATTTAAAGGGATCCGAAGCATGGGCCCGCATTATGTCTAGTGGATATGAGGGTTAGATATATCGGGGGACCCAAACGAAGGGCCCACACTTCGGATCCTCTACACTTGCATGATCGTCCCCCGTCATGGCTGTGAAATGTGTAGCCGAGCTCTTTGGGTCGCTGAGAAGGATTGAACAACCCTTAAACCCTAAACCCTAAACCCTGAACCCGGGATCCCTTAGCCCCTCGAAATACCCTTAAAGCTCAGACTTGTAAAGGCCCTCAACCCCCTACAGCCCTCGAACGCTTGCAACTTTAAAACCCAACCCTTAACCCCTGAAACCGGGTTTAGGGTTTAGGGTTTAGGGTTAAGGGTTTAGGGTTCAGGGTTTAGGGTACCCTCAGCATGCCTGGCCACAAGCCTTCCGCTAGGCCCGCGTGAGGGAGTGCCCGGAGCCCCTTCAGTCGGCTGAGGAAGCGGCGACTGGGCTGTAAACCCTAAACCCTAAACCCCAAACCCTAAACCCTAAGCCCTAAACCCCAAACCCTAAACCCTAAACCTGTTAGGGATTTCGAATTCGTGGTCTACGAGGGTTCAGACTCAGAGTTTAAGGGGTTCTGAAAGGTAACCCCATGACTGTTCAGGGACCATATGAGAGATTACAGCCCAGGAAACCCCAAACCCAGAATATGCGAAGCCTAAAGGCTTATTCAGGCTTGTTCCTTATGGGGGGGCAGTGCGGGGGTGGGGGTGGGGGGGAGGGTCCACAACTCCTATGGGAGGACAACTAGTTGCCTAATTCTCGGTAAGGAACGAATATGTTTGAAATCACAGCTGCCCTGGTGAATCCGTCAACGTTAAGGGTGTAGGGTGTAGGGTTTGGGGTTGAGGGTTTAATGTTTGTTTGGGTGTTCGCATCATGGAGCCCTGAACACTAGAACCTAAAAATCTGAAGCCCGAAACCCGAAACCCGAAACCCGAAACCTAACCCTTAAATTCCGAAACCCGAACCCGAAACCCTTTAGGGCTTCAGGTCTTTGTAAGCATCTGAAGCCCAGTTCATGGTTGCGGACGCAGGTGAGAACTGCGGAGATGGGTTTGCTCCAGCCTTTCGGCCTGAAGCATTTTCGGGTTGGGGGGGTTTAAGGGTTCAGGGTTTAGGGTTTAGGGTTTAATTCGGGTTTAGGGTTTAGGGTTTAGGGTTTAGGGTTTAGGGCTGCTTAGGGTCAGGGATTTAGGTGGGTTTCCTGGGTTTGGAAGATCCTGAACCTGGGTTTAGTTTGGGTTTTTAGGATCCTTAACCTTAAGGCCTAAACTTAACTTTCTTCCCAGTCCCCCCCCCCCCCCCCCCCCCCCCCCCCCTGAATTTCCCAATCTGTTCAGCTGGGCATCCCGAAACCCTAAACCCCAAACCCCAAACCCTAAACCCTAAACCCCAAACCCTAAACCCTAAACCCTAAACCCTAAACCCTAAGGGCTGGTTGGTTGCTCATCCTTCCTTGTTTTGGGACCTACGATTCCTGACCTGGTGGAGTCACTCAGCTTGCGCACTGACGCATTCCCTAAGAGCCCAATACCCCTTAAGTAAGGAGTATTCCTTACACTTTCTGGGGATCCTTAGTAGGAATTCAGGTGCATTCCTTAGTTGAGGGTTATTGGGCTCGTTGCATCCGCGAAGTAGCGCACGGCGCTTGGAATCCTGCTGTACATCTGGGCCGGGATTCCCAGTGTCAACTTGCAATCAAAACCCTGAGCCAGCATCTTGCAAACCCCACAGATTCATGCCGGTCAGTGTTGCGGGATTTGGTGCGATACCCTAAACCCTAAACCCTAAACCCTAAACCCTAAACCCTAAACCCTGCACCCTAGACCCTAGACCCTAGACCCCAAACCCTAATCGCATGCATGCAACTTCCGGATGGTCATTTGTCCATGACCAAAGCTGAGCAGGAAGCCGGAACACGTGCAAGGTGCCCAGGACAGGACGTGATAGAGTGCTTCACTGATTCCGACTGGACCGGATGCCGCTCTAGCCGCAAATCCGCAACTGCTACCCTAAACCCTAAACCCTAAACTCTATGGCGTTGTTCGTGAACTCTGTGATCTTGATGAGTGCCAGGCGGACTCAGAAAGCCCTTTCCCTGAGTTCTTGCAGTGGGCTCTTGTCACTTTAGGGTCAGGCTACACTAGGGTTTAGGTTTAGGGTTTAGGATTTAGGGTTTAGGGTTTAGGGTCTAGGGTCTAGGGTTTAGGGTCTAGGGTCCAGGGTTTAGGGTTTAGGGTTTAGGGTTTAGGGTTTGGGGTCATCCCAAAACCCTAAACCCTAAACCCTGAGCCTTAAACCCTGAACCCATAGCAAGTTTTCGTTCTCTAGGCACCACCACAAGGGTTTAGGGTTTAGGGTTTAAGGTTTAGGGTTCTCGGGGTACCTTATTGAGGCCCATATCATTGAGGGCATGGGGGTCCATCTTGGGGGTCCCTCATTTTCGTAAACCCCCCCATGCATAGGGTTTAGGTTTTGTAGAGTTTAGGGCTTCGGGCTAGGGGTTGTGCATTCGACCGTACCCTTGGGGTTTTGGGGACTCCTGTTTAAACATCCTAAAGGTAGCAGAACGGCCATATGAGGGCTTTGCGATGGGGAAGCTTTAGGGACTTTAGGGGTACCACCTTCGGTGTGCGAGTCTTAATCCCTTAACCGCCAAACCCTAAACCCTAAACCCTAAACCCTAAACCCTAAACCCTAAACCCTAAACCCTAAACCCTAAACCCTAAACCCTAAACCCTAAACCCTAAACCCTAAACCCTAAACCCTAAACCCTAAATGCCTTGTCTTACTTAAAGGTTCCGGAGACTTTGTAAGAGGGATTATAAGCAATGTAACTGTACTTATAACTACTTGTAGCCCCCATTAAGGTACGCATATCCCTACTTACTCAGTGCCCCGATCCTCCAATTAAGTATGTGCAACCCTAAAGCCTAAACCCTAAACCCTAAACCCTAAACCCTAAACCCTAAACCCTAAACCCTAAACCCCAAATCCCTTGTCTTAGTCCCTTGATTAAGGGCTAGGCTTGACGGGCGCGATGGAAGCTGCAGATCCCATTTTCCATCCCAGGACCCTTCGAAGAATGGGATGAGTCTGTTAGGGTTTAGGGTTTAGGGTTTAGGGTTTAGGGTTCAGGGTTTAGGGTGTACGTAGCATATACTTGGGCCTTGAAGGGGTTCCTATCTTGTAGTCTGAGGGCCCAAGAGGTATATGCAGCCTTGGGGAGTGGGGATGTCCTTTGCAAAGTAGCTTGTGGAAGGAGCCCTTGTCACTGAAAGCCTGAAGACCACCAACAACTAATCCCTAAACCCTAAGCTCTTTTTGTCCGGGTTTAGGGTTTAGGGTTTAGGGTTTAGGGTTTAGGGTTTAGGGTTTAGGGTTAATTTCTGGATCCGATTTCCGAGCGATCCCCCAAAACCCCAAACGTGGAAGCGTAATGTATATTCTATAGGCCCTGCAACCTATCCAGCCCTCAAATCTGTACCCGAAGTTGAACCCTCAACCCGGTCCACTCAATCATCTGTTACTTTAGTTGAAAGGCAAACATTGAGCCTCATAAGCACAGACATGGGATGCGTCTAAACCCTAAACCCTAAACCCTAAACCCTAAACCCTAAACCCTAAACCCTAAACCCTAAACCCTAAACCCTAAACCCTGCGTATCCGAGGCTTCTCTCGGACTCCAGCGCTCGTGGCCGCCAGGCGGCCATCGCCGGCATTGCTTGCCTAGGCTGGGGGGGTCTGGGCGCTTTTCTTGTTGGGGCTCTTCGGATTTGGTTTAGGGTTTAGGGTTTACGGCTTATGGTTTGTAGGGCTTAGGGCCTAGGGTTTAGGCCCTCAGGTCTAGGAGTTATATGGGGTTAGTGTACACGTATGCTCAGGCCGCTATTCAGGGGGACTTGGGTTCCCGGCAAACCTTAAAACCCTAAACCCCAAACCTTAAACCCTAAACTCTAAACCCTAAACCCTAAACCCTAAACCCTACACCTCAGGTAGGGTGACTTATGGGCCACCAGTGCGCCCTCCTCAGGGGCTCCCAGCAAGGCCCACGAAGCCCTCAGAATGGCCCTCAATACCCTAAACCCTAAACCCTAAACTCCTTAAACCCTAAACCTTGGCGTACCAGACGCTGAGATCACAGGCGCCCCCGAAGCGCAAACCTTCCTTTGACTGCTTTCAGTTTTAGGGTTTACGGCTTCGGGGTTTAGGTCTTAGGGCGCCTCAGGGACGAGGGCTTTAGGGTTTAGGGTTTTTGGGTTTTGGGTTTTGGGTTTAGGGTTTGTTTAGGGTCTAGGGTTTAGCCGGGTCACCCGATGACCCCTGCTATACGCGGCCTTAAAACACTATTTCGGAGGAGTTAGGAGTCCTCCGAGTCAGCTTGAAGCGCCATGTTGGATCTAGGTTGAGGGTTTAGGGTTTAGGGATTTTGGTCTATGCCCTAAACCCTAAACCCTAAACCCTAAACCCTGAACCCTAAACCCTAATTTAGGGTTTAGGATTCAGTTCCAGAGGGCCCCAGTTGTTGTAGCATTGTGGAGTCTCAAGGTGCAAAGACCACTTGGAAAGGGGACTTATGACCCCACTGGTAAGTCTACTTACAGCCTACTTAGGGGGCTCAGGGGGTTTGTAAGTACAGTTTTAATTGGGGCTACGGTTATAAGTGCCCATGAACCTCCACGCATGCTCCATTTCATGTTTTCCCTAGCTCATTCCATCTCGGCAGCAAGCTAGGGCTCGGACCATGGCTCCCCAACCCTAAACCCCAGAGCTGCAGGTTCTTAGGTTTTCGCATTTTTTTTTTTTTGGGGGGGGGGGGGGGGGGGGGGGGGGGGGGGGGGGAGTTAACCCCAATCACTAAACGCCCTGAACCTTAGAAACCCTATCATTCCTGAACACCGTAGAAACCCTATAATCCTTGTAAATGCGAAACAACCTCAATCCTTCAGGGTTTGGGGTTCAGGGTTTAGGGTTCTGGAAAGCCCAAGCCCCAAACCAGCAAGCGCGCCCCGCGGCCTTGCCAAGACCCTTGTAGGGGCTCACCCTAAACCCTAAACCCTAAACCCTAAACCCTAAACCCTAAACCCTAAACCCTAAACCCTAAACCCTAAACCCTAAACCCTAAACCCTAAACCCTAAACCCTAAACCCTAAACCCTAAACCCTAAACCGTGACCTTAGGATGACCCCAGTCGCCAGGTGGGAGAAGTTGCTGCCGGGCTCGCGCCCTGTCCTGTCAGTCCTAGCCTATCCCGGGTGTCCCTGAAGCCTCTACCCAAAGAGCCCAATACCCCTATTCCTTAAATTATATCGGGATCCTTAGTAGGATTTATTTACGGGATGTTCCTAAAGAGGCCAATAACCCTTAATACTCCTTAAATGATGTAGGGATCCTTACGAATTAGGATTTAAGGTATTCCTTGATTAATCGGTATTGGGCTCTGTGGGTGCCCTAATTGCAGGACTCCGGGGTTGTTCTTTCGCGCCTCAGGCTCCACTAGTCGGATTCGAGATCGCGTTTAGGGCTTAGGGCTTAGGGCTTAGGGCTTAGGGCTTAGGGTTTAGGGCTTAGGGCTTCGGGTTTAGGGTTTAGGGTTTAGGGTTTAGGGTTTAAGGTGCATGTTCCTAAGGCTCCAAATAGAGCAGGTACAGTGCCGACGTAGTCGGGCGATTCCGATACCGTTCACGTCCAGCAAAGTCGACGCTGGCACCGGCAAACAGCACATCCTCAAGGCCTTCTCCTAAGGGTCCATGTACCTAGGGTTAGGGTTTAGGGTTTAGGGTTTAGGGGTTTTGGGTTTAGGGTTTAAGGTTTGGGGTTCAGGGCTAGATGGTATATACCTGGGCCTTAAAGGGGTTCCCATATAGTAGCTCTAGGGCCCAGGTATATACCATATAGGTACATGGACCCTTAGGGTTCTCTACATCCTGCGGGACACGTCTTCATCACATTGACGATCAGTCTGGCAGAACAAAGGAGATCATCAAAATTGGCTTGGAAGGATCTACATTTGCTTAAAACGATCCCTAAACCCTAAACCATAAACCCGAAACCCTAAATCTAAACCCGCAAACCCTAAAGCAGTGCAGGGCATGGGTGGGGCCTGCGTTCACCGGGGGGCTTTAGGGTTTTGGCACAAAAGGCTGTCTCTCTTCCTAAGGTTGCAATGGCTCTGAAGGCTAGAGCATGAACATTTAAGAAGGCTTCAAAGGGTTTCGAAGCAATCGGACTGATCCGGCTTTAGGGTGAAGGGCTTAGGATTTAGGCTGAAGGGTTTGGGGTGGATGGGGATGTGTCGTACCCTAAACCCCAAGCCTTTGGCGATTAAGGTGCGAGCTCCAGCCTAGGATCCAAGGACGGCAGTTCGCGTTGAGCGTTTTAGGGTTCAGGGTTGAGTAAGTAGAGTTGCAAGTGCCCTGACAAGAACCCTTGGAGGGTTATCCTACTTCATAGCCCTACTTAATAACTAACTCAGTGCCCCGCTCCCCCGATTTCGCGTTTAGGCTTTTAGGGTTGAGGGTGTAGGGCCCGAAGCATTAAACTCAAAGCCCCAGATCCTAAGTCCTTGCAGCCGTAAATCTGGGGCTTAGGGATTGGGAAGTGGGGGTTAAGGAGTTGGGGGGGGAGGGTGTTTGGGGGGTGCGCCGGCGTTCTTTCTGTACAGTACAAGGGTTTCGGGCTTCTGGCTTGAGTGGGTTGTAAACCCTAAACCCTAGACCCTAAACCTGGCTTTGCATGCACACAGTTCGACCTTCATGCGTGGAACCTCAAGGTGTTATGGACCTTCTCCTGCACGACGCCAGCTCGGACGTGCGCTGCACTGTGTCTCGGCAGCTTATAACCTAAGGATCCATGTGCCGATATAGTATATACTTAGGCCTGAAAAGGGTTCCCATATAGTAGCTTTAGGGCCCAAGAATGTACTATATAGGTACATGGACCCTTAGGGATTACAGCTTGTTCAGGACTTCGGGTCATAAGCACCCCCACTCGAAACCCGCATGTGCGCTGAAGATCTGTTTGCCTCCAATGCCGTGCACCACCCAATGCCGACGCCCAACAACCTCGCAGGGGTATGTGTTTCATAATTTGGGGTTTAGGGTTTAGGGTTTAGGGTTTTGGGTTTTGGGTTTTGGCTTACGGTGCACAGTGCCCTGATGCCTCACTTGCCCAAGCCCTAAACAAGGCCTACTTACCCTGAACCCTAAACCCTAAACCCTAACCTTCCATTCAACTATAAGTCTACACAGACTCACTAATCCTTCAAGGAGCTTAAACCCACAACCCTAAACCCTAAACCCTAAACCCTGAACCCAAACCCTCAAACCCTAAACCCTAAACCCTCAACCCTAAACCCTAAACCCGAAACCCTAAACCCTAAACCCTAAACCCTAAACCCTACACCCACCAACTCGAGCTGCGCGATCCAGGCTGCAGACTTCTTGGGCCAGCTTCTGCCGACGTTGCGCCTGGAGGTGGTGCCTTGTCTTGGCTGCTGTCTGGGGCTTAGGGCTGTTTAGGGTTTAGGGTTTAGGGTTTAGGGTTTAGGGTTTAGGGCTACTGAAGCTCTGTTGACTTAGTAACTAAGTCTACCGAGTATCCCCTAGAAACCCGATTATCATCCCCATAACCCACCTTACTAATCCTACTTACTCAGTCAGAAAGGGCTTCCAGCTTCCAAGCAGGGCTTACCCCAAACCCTACACCCTGAACCCACAAACACCATGCACCCCATAATCTCCTGAGTCCTTAAAGGTCTCAGGGGCTTGGGGGGTTCAGGGTTTAGGGTTTAGGGTTTAGGGTTTAAGGTCTAGGGTTGAGGGGTTTTGGAGTCCTATAAGCCCTAGGCATCTGGAAAGGTGTTCGCCTGTGGGCGAAGTCCGGGAAGGGGCCAGCTTGCGATTTCAGATGCCAGCCCTTCCAGGGTTGAGGGTTTAGGGTTTAGGGTTTAGGGTTTATTTGTTAGGTTTTTGCATTCCAGTCCTGAATGTACAGCCCAAGTCTTGAACCCATGAGGCTGCAGTTGTTGGACAGTTCGAGAGTTATCAGGGTTAGATGGGCCCCCAAACCCTAAACCCTAAACCCTAAACCCTAAACCCTGAACCCTGAACCCTAAACCCTAAACCCTTGAGCAAGCTGGCACAGAAGCCCGAGCTCCTAAACCCCCTGAACTCCTGAACCCCCAAACCCCTATGCTTGAACCCTAAATCCCCACAGCCCCCAAGAAACCCTAAACCCTAAACCCTGAACCCCCCAAGCCCCTGAGACCAAACCTCCCGGGATCCTGTTGCACCCCCCAAGCCTCCAAACACCAAATCATGTGGTGTTTGGGGCTTAGGGCTTGGGGTTTAGGGTTTAGGAGTTTGGAGTTTGGGGTTTAGGGTTTTGGGCCTAAATCCCGAACCCCTGACACCCTCCAAGAGAACTCAGGCCAAGCCGACGATCGATGCCTTGACCCTCGACGTCACACCGTCCTAGATAGGCCCTTGGAGAAGCCCTAAACCCTAAACCCTAAACCCCAAACCCCAAAGCCAATACCTTAAGCCCTGAACCCCAATAAGTACTTTTCGTATGTTGGTTTCAGGCGTTGGGAATCGGGTTTCCAGAGGGCCCTAAGCCCTAAACCCTAAGTCCTAAACCCTCAATCCTAAACCCTGAACCCTGAACCCTAGACCCTAAACCCTAAACCCTAACCCTAAACCCTAAACTCTAAACCCTAAACCCTAAACCCCAAACCCTAAACCCTAAACCCTAAACCCTGAACCCTAGCTCGGGCGAAAGTTCAGAGAGTTAAAAGTGTCAACCTAGTGGCTTTTGAAGTTTTGGGATGGGTTTATGGGGTTTATAGGTTTTAGGGTTTAGAACCCCTATATCCCTCAACCCTCGAGCCCCAAGCCAAGGACCAAAGCGCTTCAGGGCCTTAAACCCTAAACCCTAAAACCTAAACCCTAAACCCTATAAACATTAAACCCCAAACCCCAAACCCCAAACCCCAAACCCCAAACCCCAAACCCCAAACCCCAAACCCTAAACCCTAAACCCTAAACCCTAAGCGCTAAACCCTCAACCCTAAACCCTAAACCCTAAACCCCAAGACCAAGGACCAAAGCGCTTCAGGATCGCTGTCCGCACGTCTGCGCCCGCGCCGCGTCCGCGCTCCGCTGCGTGCCGCAGGGCGAGACGGAGCCGCCGGTCATGGAGCTCGGGCACCCGAAATTAAAGGGGTTTAGGGTTTAGGGTTTAGGTTTTAGGGTTTAGGGTTTAGGGTTTAGGGGTAATAGGGCTCGGAAAAATTTCCTAGTAGTATTCCCTTAGGGTCGCTTATATAATTATACTAATTATACTATAATCACACCCCCAAAACCCCATTTTAATTGTTTAGGCCCCTACAGTAACCTCTAGCCCCCTTAGGAATCATTTTATGTGTTTATTTCTTTAAAACCCAAGGAAAACTCACTGTGCGTATTATTTTAATGAAGGTTGGAAGGGGAGTATGGCAATCCTAGAGGGCTCCAAGTATACAAATGATACCTACATTGGAGTCTACAGTCTATAAATAATACCTACTTTGGACTATCTGGAGCCTTAGGATAAGCCCTACTTGCACCGCCCTCTTAAGGGTATAGGGGTGGGATTATAAAGCCACCCTGAAGGGCATGAGAGGAGGTATTGGGGACCCCAAGCCCTTAAGGTTTAGGGTTTAGGGTTTAGGCTCGCCGTCTTGAGGGTATTAGGGGAGAAATTCAAGCCACCCTTAAAGGGCATGAGAGGGGGTTAAGCTTGCGTTCAGTAAATTTCAGGCAATTCGGGGGGGGGGGGGGGGGGGGGTGGTGTAACAAAAACATCTCCGCCACAGGTTTAGGGTTCAGGGTGGGCAGAGCCTGTTTCGGGCTCAGGGTTTTTGGACTTTGGGTTGCAATTCGAAAAACAGGGTTTAGGGTTCATAGGGTTTAGGGTTTGGGGTTTAGGGTTTAGGGTTTAGGGCAACCGGGGCCAGCGAGGAGCTCGTTGCGCCTACCGCCATGCTCCTCGGCAGCCGCGACAAGTTCGTGCGCGCGCGGGCGCGGTCAGTTCTGCAGAGCTACCGCACCCTCGCGGACACCCGCATTGCGGCTGGGGCTCATGTGGGGGTTGACGAAAATAGGGGACCCCTATAATGTAGTAGGATCCCGTTCCAATAAGGACTCCAAATAAGGTGCCCCGAATTGCGTAAACCCTAAACCCTCAACCCTAAACCCTAAACCCTAAACCTTAACCCCTGATCCCAAACCCTAAACCCTATATACCGCCCCCCCCCCCCCATTTGGGAAGAATTTGCAAGCTTACGCGCGCCGGAATCCCCGAATCCAAACACGTTGCTGCAACATTCCAACAAGTCCGATGGGCTGCAATTGTTTTGGAGGCCCCTGAACCCTAAACTCTGAATTAAATCATATTAAATCTAAACCTTAAACATCCTTAAGCCCCAAGCCCTAAAAAACTCAAATCCACCTCTCAGGTGGGGTTCTTGATGGCGAAGTGTGATTCGGCGGAGGGGGATGAGAAGCTACATGCCCAGAGGGCACTGGCGAACCTGGGAGAGAACTTTCCCCGACTTCCTTTGGAGCCTTGGAAGCCCAGTGGCACCCTTTTGCCCCCTTTTCTTTGGTTCAAACCCTAAACCCTAAACCCTAAACCCTAAACCCTAAACCCTAAACCCTAAACCCTAAACCCTAAACCCTAAACCCTAAACCCTAAACCCTAAACCCTAAACCCTAAACCCTAAACCCTACCCTTATGATGACATGGTTCCTGGGCTGCCAAGGAGTCAAGTCTGGGGAGCTCGTTTCCTGCATCCTCAGGTTCGCTAATGTGACTCCTGGACCGCCAATCGTGGATGGGCCCAGAGCTAGGGTTTAGGGTTTAGGGTTTAGGGTTTAGGGTTTAGGGTTTAGGGTTTAGGGTTTAGGGTTTAGGGTTTAGGGTTTAGGGATAGCATCTGGGCCCATTGGCTGTTTTGCTTCGAGACTTGGGCGTCAGCATCCGCTGGAAGGCATTCCGCCAAGAGGGGGGCTCGTCACGAAGTGCGGTCAAGACACTTTCCACCACGTGAGGATCCATCATCAGGCAGGCGTGACTTGAGATGCTGGCCTACTCTTTGTCTCTGCCGTACGTGCCATTCATCTGTCTGTCATGACGCATAAGACCTGGAGGAGCAGGTTCAAGTACCGGCATCATGCCTGGAACGACGCACAATTCTGGTGTCATCGCGCAGGGTCTGAAGATGATTTGCGAATCTCCCAGTAGCAAGCCTTGGTGTGCAGTCGCTCGAAGTTCCTGAGGCCAGGACAAGGGAGGGGGTAGATCTAAAACATGAATCATGGGCTCTTTTCTCTACATCAACGTACTGCAGAAGGACCCCAGCCAAAAGAGCAAGTCGTTTGTTTTTGATCATCCCGCCCCCTACCTCGATTTTGGAATCGATATGCACTCGGCACAGTACTGCAGTGTCGAGCCAATTTGTTGGTCATGTGGCGTTTGTTGTTGTGAATCGCGAGGGGAACCAACATCTACCTCTTTCCCAAAGCCCTCCCCCGTCGCCCCCAGAAGCAACAAAATCACAAGCGCTCCTTGGGTTTAGGGTTTAGGGTTTAGGGTTTAGGGTTTAGGGTTTAGGGTTTAGGGTTTACTCACCGCTCCCTCTCTGTGCCTCTGACTATCTTCCCTTCTCCCTCTTCCTCGCCCTTGCGGTTTGGACGCTACACTTTACACTCTTTGGGATGCTACAATCCCCTATAGAACTGAAAGTGTACGCTTTTTTGGGGCCTAAACCGTAAACCTAAACCCTGAACTCAGCAACAAAGGGCTTAAAGGCTGGACACTTGCCACGTCGGCCGTGTTGCATGCGTTGTGAAGCCCTGCAGGAGACGAGTCCTTTGTCACCTACCGTGTCTCGGACCAGCTCTTACGACTTTAGGGTTCAGGGTGTAGGGTTTAGGGTTTAGGGTTTAGGGTTGAGGGTTTGGAGTTTGGGGTTTGGGGTTTGGGGTTTGGGGTTTGGGGTTTGGGGTTCAGGGTTCAGGGTTTAGGGTTTAGGGTTTTGGACTAAGGGTTTAGGGCTGCCATCCCTGCGAAGTGGCAAGACTTCCATGCCCTGGAGAAAGAAGGGCTTTGCCTGCGTTGGCCAGCGCACTGTGGTAGATAAGGGTGTTTGGCTTTAGGGTTTAGGTTCTAGGGATTCTAGGGTTTAGTGTTTGGGTTTTAGGCTTTAGGGTTTAGGGCTTTTACCCCGAGTAGTAGAGTAGGTAACCTTTAGCCTTTTTGGGGTAGTATAATCCCCTTATAATTCCAAAGGTTAACCTTTAATTTTTACAGGTTACTGGACAGCTAGGTACCCAAAGACCCCCATGATGAAGGAATATACCTTAAATCTACTAAGGATCCCTATACAACTTAAGGGATACTCCTTAATTCAGGGGTATTGGGCTCTTTGGGTATATGGTCACTTGTCTAAATGAGGGTCCCTTTTTTGGGTACTGTACCCTAAAGAAGAGGGGCCGCCTGATGACAAGGAGCCCCAAAGGGAACACATTGTAGAGGAGTGACCATGTCATTGTCTGTACCCTACTTAAGCTTAAAATAAAGCGTAGCTACGGTTCCCCAACGTTTAGCGAGGCAACTGGTACCGCAACTGTACCTATTAACCTTCAAATGGGGTTTAGGGTTTGCCTTTGTAAGATGGTTCCTTCGCCCTTACATGGCTGCAGGAATAAGGGGTTTAGGGTTTAGGCATTGAGGCCGGATGTAAGTCATGGACTCCCTTTTTGGTGCCCTTGACTCTCACGGATGTTACCCTGGTACCCGAAACCCCAAACCCTAGTAGACCAGATGTCCCAGCCAGGGCCAGTACAACTAAGCCGTAAACCCTAAACCCTTAACCCTTAACCCTTAACCCTTAACCCTTAACCCTAAACCCTAAACCCTAAACCCTAAGCCTATCTTCAGCGCCTTTTGGCGGCAGCAGATTGCATGCGTGGCTTTGTAGGTGGGGGAAATCCGAAGCCTCCCCCGGTCGTTCAATTCAGGGGCGACCCTACGAACCCAGAGTTTAGGGTTCAGGGTTTAGGGTTCAGGGTTTGGGGTTTAGGGTTTGGGACTTGGAGGTCTTGGGTCCTTATAACCCCACTTGCTAGTATAAGTCCACTTAGAACCTACTTAGGGGACTTAGGGCTTTTCTAAGTACAGCTACAATTGGGGTTATAAGTGCCCATGAACCTCCAAGCAGGTGAGTTTAGTTGGGCGGGGTCCACCCTAGCATCTCCAAGTTCTTGCTCCCTGAATCTTTACCCCTAAGCCCTGAACCCTCTAAACCCTCAACCCTCAAAACCCTGAATCCTAAGCTGCCCGTCGCGTGCACCAGCCTGCAGCAGACATTCCGAGATAGCAAAAACACGAGGGGACATTCAGGGTTTAAGAGTCAGTCTAGAAAGGGGCCCATGTCTCACACTTAGGTCGTGATCAGGACTGCAGTGTGAGCCGTTCGCGTAGCCCGAATGCATGGCAAATCCATGGTCTTTTTGGTCCGAAGATTGTGATGCGAGTTGCCATTAGAGCCTTAGAGCCTTCATTGGCGCCTTTAGAGCCTTTAGCGTTCAGGGTTTAGGGTAGCTACTTCCACTTGGTGATTTCTGCGTCGTCGTCTGGCATAGTGCGGCCAACGTCATGGCGGACAGCGTCCGACCGCCGCTCACCGCACGTCGAGGAGGTCTGCTTCAAAAAACGATCTATTAATGATGCGCAGAATTAATTTCAGGAACCCTGTATGGTGTGTAGCTGAAGGTGCAGAAACCCAAGGGGCGTTAAGCTGAGAAAAGCTTAACCTTGGAGCCTCAGGGCTTGCAGTCACAGGTAGAGGGTTTAGTGACGAACTGTGGAGCTTTTCTCGGGTTGAGGGTATAAATAGGAACCTTCACATCCTCCTGTTTGTTTTAGGCTCGCGTTTGGTTTCAGGGCTTTGGTGTGCTTATCTGGTTTAGGGTTTGGGGTTTAGGGTTTAGGGTTTGGGGAAGATGTGTTGGGGCCTTGTCTGCTCAACTGGATTGGCCTTTGGGCTTGTCCCCCTGCCCCTAGAGGGAAATTGCAAACCATTGTGTGCAAACCCTTAGCGCTAAATTTATACCCCCAACCCTACACCCTGGGGAATAAGACTCGTACCCTTCGGGTTGTACCCTTACAGGTTTCCCTCAATATACTCCTAATGTGGCCCGTCTACTACGTTAAGGATCTTCAAAACGGTTCCCCAAAGCCCAAGGTACAGCCCCTAGACCTAAGCCCTAAACTCTATAAACCCTATAAGCCCTACAGTAGTCAATGGGGTTTTACAAAACCAGGGACCTAAGATAGACCTCCATTCCCTCATTCTATGGAGCTCAATAAAGTACCCTTAAAACCCCCCTGGGTTCAGGTTTGTGTTGAGGATGCAACCGGGGACCCTCTGTATTCTTAGATCTCTGGGGACCAAGTCTGTGGCAGAATACGTTCGAATCTAGTTAGGGTTTTGGGCTTCAGGTGAAGATGCCGTAGTCTGCGTGACCAGTTTTGGCATGAGTTTACGCAAACCTTCCGACCCTCTGATCAAGATACATAAATTGACCTTGAACACAAGTTAACGAACCCTAAGCCCTAAACCCACACCCTAAACCTCCACACCCGCCAAACCTCAAACCATTGACTCTAGAACCCAAACCCTAAACCCTAGGCCACTGAATGCTAAACCCCTAAACCCCCAAACCCTAAACCCCTGAACACCCAAGCCTAATTCCTAAACCCCTGATCCCCTACACCCCAAAACCCTAGACCCTAAATTGAACCCTAACCCTACACCCTAAACCGCAAACCCCAAACCCTTTGCCCTAAACCCTAGACCCTAAACCCTAAACCCTAAACCCTAAAGCCTAAACCCTAAGCCCTAAACCCTAAACCCTAAACCCTAACCGAAGGCGGCCGCAAGGCGCCTCCTGGGTCGGGCCTGTGCGACCCTCAGGGTGACCTGAAGTCCTCAACAGCCCTTGAGCCCGAAGGGCTTTGGGGGTTTAGGGTTTAGGGTTTAGGGTTTAGGGCTAGGGTTTAGGGTTTAGGGTTTGGGGTTTAGGGTTTAGGGTTTAGGGTTTAGGGTTTAGGGTTTAGGGTTTAGGGTTTAGGGTTTAGGGTTTAGGGTTTAGGGTTTAGGGTTTGGGGTTTAGGGTTTGGGTTTAGGGCTAGGGCAGGGGGGGGGGGGGTTCAGGGGTTTCAGGGGTTTCAGGGGTTTAGAGTTTAGGGTTTAAGGCCCTAAACCCTAAACCCTAAATACCCTCTAACACTTTGACCTTTGAACCCTTCAGCCATTCAACCCTCCACCGCGAAACTCAACAACAACAACACCTCTCCCTCCTGAAGCCCAAGTGTGCACGGGTTTTCACCTAAACCTACCCAAAGGATCCATGTACCTATATAGTATATACTTGGGCCTTAAAGGGGTTCCTATATAGTAGCTTTAGGGCCCAAGTATATACCATATAGGTACATGGATCCCTAGGGCTAGAGCTTCAAGGGTCCGCTTCCCGTAGCCTTTTGTGAGCATGATGCTACGTGGTACCCGAAGCTCTAAACCCTAAACCCTAAACCCTAAACCCGAAGCCCTAAACCCTAAACCCTAAACCCTAAACCCTAAACCCTAAACCCTAAACCCTAAACCCTAAACCCTAAACCCTAAACCCTAAACCCTAGCCCTAAACCCCTCGAGCACCAACACAAGCCCAGGGCCCCGGACGAGATCCGCGAGCCCGTGGCCGTGGTGGCTAGGGGCCCAGACTTTGCGTTTAGGGTTTAGGGTTTAGGGTTTAGGGTTTAGGGTTTAGGGTTTAGGGTTTAGGGTTTAGGGTTTAGGGTTTAGGGTTTAGGGTTTAGGGTTTAGGGTTTAGGGTTTAGGGTTTAGGGTCTGTGTTTTTGCTTTGGCGTTCGGGGTTATGGGTGCAGGGTTGTAGGGTTTAGGGGTGAAGGGATGCAGGGGCTTAGTGCGAACCTTTAGGGGTTTAAGGGCTTGGGGCCTCAGGCTTGGCCTCGGTTCAGGCCCTTTCTGAGGGTGGGTAACTCGGCAAGAACTTTTGGGGTTTGAGTCTGAGGCTGTAAGAGTCGCGGCTTAGGGCTTTCAGGTGTGTTATGTTAGCATTATTGTTAGTATGGTTATTACTATTATAAATAAACAAATAAATAAATATATATATATACATAATTGTTAATTTCTGTTTTAGGGGGTAGGGTTTCGGGTTTAGGGTTTGGGGTTTAGGGTTCAGGGTTTCGGATAGATATCGGGTTTTGGGGTTCGGGTTCGAGGTTCGGGCTTATAGATGAGTTAAGGGTATCGGATTGCATTTGAGGGTTTAGGGTTGGGATGTTTCCCCTTATACACGACGCCTCCGCCAACACGTCGGCCTACCTCGTGACGTGGGCGACAGAGAAGATGTATCTTCTGAGTCGCTGGGCCTGTTTATCACTCGGCGCTGATGCAGTCTCGTGTAATCGGCGTGAGCATGACAGTCACACTGGCTTGAAGACAACGTCCATGGCATCTAACCCTAAGGATCCATGTACCTATATGGTATATGCTTGGGCCCTAAAGCTACTATATAGGAACCTTTTTAAGGCCCAAGTATATACTATATAGGTACATGGATCCTTTGGGTAAGTAGCAGAGCATCCGCAGATTTGGTCGGGAGGCATGGACCTGTGGCAGTGGGACACGTCCGGACGGAGGGCTGGACTGCCGCAGAGCAGCGCTATTAGGATGAGAACCCCAACACGAAACTTTCCCTAAACCCCACACCCTAAACCCTAAACCCTAAACCCTGAACCCTGAACCCTGAACCCTAAACCCTAAACCCTGAACCCTAAACCCTGAACCCTGAACCTTAAACCAGGAACCGCTGCTCTAAGCCTTAATATGGGGTTCGGAACTTGGGATGTTCACCCTTATACTAACAGTCCTTAATAGGGATTGTAGGGTTCAGGGTTTTGGGTTTCGGGTTTTGGGCTTACCCCTGATTATAATCCCCATTGAGGACTCTTCGTATAAGGGGGAACTTCCCAATGCGGAACACTCAAAAATCGTATTCCATTATGGTCCCTATAGACTTGTACTACTGGGTTGTGCTTAGTAGTCTCTTTTGGCTCCTATAGATTTTTACGAATTCTTAGTGCTATAAGGCTTTAAACTTAAGAGATTCGAGTTTTGGGATTCTTGGTTTGGGCTTCAGAAGGGCGTGGGCTGACGTTTAGGGTTTGGGGTCTGTGGTTTAGGGTTTCTTGAAATGTCCTTTTCGTGTGTGAGTATATGGGGTGCCCCTTGGGGGTACTAGCAGTAAATTATGACTTCGATCTCCGCTATTTCAGTGATCGAAGATGGACTTGTTCGTGCGCTTTCAGCAGCATGTCACTGCAGCTATTAGTTAGGACTGACTGCACCCTAAACCCTAAACCCTAAACCCTAAACCCCCAAACCTTGAATCGTTCTACCCTGAGGCCTAAACCAGAAGACTAGAATCCAGGCCACAGGTTCAGGCTCAACGCAGCAAGCCGCAGAACGCAAAGGTCCTCGGCCCTAGGATGATTTCTGATATGGGGATAGGTAGGGTCGGGGCAGTGTACCTCAACCTCTAGCCCTAAACCCTAAACCCTAAATCGTAAACTCCCTAACCTAAACCCTGACCCTAATCCTAAACCCTAAACCCTAAACCCTAAACCCTAAACCCGAAAGCCCCACATGTTTTTGAGGCAGAGCCGCTCACGCGGAGTCCATCGCCGGGGGCGTCCGCATCCAAGCTCGCCAAGTCAGTCTTAACCCCGGGGTTTAGGGTTTAGGGTTTAGGGTTTAGGGTTTAGGGTTTAGGGTTTAGGGTTTAGGGTTTACTGCTTAGGGTCTAGGGTTTAGGGCTGATAAACCTTTGTGTTTTTTTTTTTTTTTCTGGTGTTGGGGCCTTAAAGCTGGTGGGCGCATGCACAATGGTCGGCGTGCTGAGATGGAAGCGTGGGTTGAGTGCCTTGAACCATAAACCCTAAACCCTAAACCCTAAACCCTAAACCCTTTTTTCCCCTATTCGCACTGTACCTCATGCGATTAGCGGTCGTTTTGGGATTTAAGTTGGGATGTTCTCCCTTATACTAACAGTCCTTAATGGGATTATTATAGGGGGTACCATGGTCCCTATTAAGGACTGTTAGTATATGGGGGAACATCCCAAGATTTAAGGCTTGTTCCTCCTAGCAATTGCTTCTTGGGGGCCTTTTGAAGTTTTGCACTGGGCGCGCGTTTTGGGCTGGAAGAAACTGGATGCCAGGGCTGTTGCAGATGCTGAGAAATTGGTTGAGGGTTTAGTGTTTAGGGTCAAGTAGGGTTAGGGTTTACGGTTTAGGGTTTAGGTTTCAGGGTTTAGTTAGGGTTTAGGGTTTCGTGTGTAGGGGGTTTCGGGTTTCTGTGTGCGCCTTTGTTCTTAGACTCCCAAACGGGCTCCTTCATCCAAGTCATGTTGACATGCCTAGAAGAGGCATGCACATCAAAATACATATCGACCATACATTTATATTGAGATGGTCCCCCTTATACTGGCAGTCCTTAGTGGGGAAGAAAGAATATGGGGTACTATAATCCCTATTAAGGACATATAGTATAAGGGGGAACATCCCAACATTTGTAGGGCCACTTCTCCAAAATATGGTCCCTTTTAGGGTTACGAGGATGAAGGCGGCCCGCAATATTTAGGGCGCCCAAAAAAGGGACCACAATCCGGATGGAGAACTGACCATATATACATGCACATGCGAAAATATGAGACGGAGTCCTTCTCGATAATATATGTACAATATGATATATAGAACAGGGGTTAGCTCAAATAACTTTACGGACCTTGCTTGGAGGTTCATGCGTACTTATAACCCCACTTCTAAGTCTACTTATGACCTACTTAGGAGACTTAGGGGGTTGACAAGTACACTTATATTTGGGCTTATAAGTGCCCATGAACCTCCAAGGAAGCAACTCAAGGAATTTATGTTCAGCCCTAAGCCCTAAACCCTAAGCCTTAAGCCTTAAACCCTAAACCCCAAACCCCAAACCCCAAACCCGAAACCCTAAACCCTAAACCCTAAACCCTAAACCCTAAACCCTAAACCCTAAACCCTAAACCTAAACCCTAGCCCTATACCCTGCACCCTAAACCTGTCAATCATCAGGTTAGCCATCCCGGAGGACTACGAGGATCCCGAGGACCGCTGGGGCTGTGTGGGAGTGATACCTTGAAGAGGGGAGGTTTAGGGCTTAGGGTTTAGGGTTTAGGGTTTAGGGTCTATGGCGATACCCTAAGCCCTGTACATCCGATAAGCCGCCTCGCAGGCCCTGAAGCAGACTCTTGGGGTGGTCAACCGGCGCCAGGAGGAGTCGCAGCCCAAGAGCGATCAGGGTTTAGGATGTGAGGTTCATAGGGTTTTGGGTTTAGGGTTTAGGGTTTCGGGTTTTTGAGCTTAGTTTAGGGTTCGGGTTTTGGTTTCGGTCTGCAGGGCTTGCGGTTTAGGACCTAGGGTTTGGATGTTTAGGGGCTCAGGAGGGTTGAAGGCGTGGGGTTTGTCTAAGGTTGGAACCATGGGCCCTCAGTATGGCCCCTTACCTTTGTTTATAGGGATCCGAAGTATGGGCCCTTATTATCTATGGTGTAAGGGTCATATGATAGAGGACCCAAATCAAGGGCCCACACGTGGAACCCTAGAGCTGGGGGTTTGTGGGTGCTCTGGGCGAGAGGGTGGGTTTAGGGCCTTGTGGGCTGTGGCTTAGGGTGTAGGGTTTATGAGCCAGAGGCTCATTAGGGACGACGATTCAGGGTTCGGCGCCACCACGTTGCCAGCGCGTCTTTAGGGATTTGGGTTTAGGGTTAGGGCTTAGGGTCCCTAATCCTTGAACCCTAGACCCTAAGGCCTTAGCGTTTTAGGGTTTTCAGGGTTCCAGCAGTCAGAACCCAATCAATGTGCTACGTAAGCCAAAAGTCCGTAACCAGGCTAATTTACTAGTTCTGAGTAGGGAATTCGAGGTCTCGGTTCCCCATCAAATCCGTTTGAAAGGGTACTCTTCGTTGATGTAAGGCACCCCTAAACCCTAAACCATTTCCCACTAAGAACCAGCAGGAAAACTTGGCTTTCTTCTGGTTGGCTCTTAGGACTGAAGTTTCTACAAGAAGGAGCCTAACAGTTAAGCTCTTAGGAGAGATTCAGAAGTCACCCTAAACCCTAAACCCTAATCCCTAAACCCTGAACCCTGAACCCTAAACCCCAAACCCTAAATCCTAAACCCTAACCCTAGCCAAGAGAAGGGTTAGGGTTCCAAAGTCCTGGAGGTGGCAGAGGCAGCTGCAGTCGGTCGACGAGAAGCAGGCAAGGATTCAGGGGGCTTAGGGTTTCGGGTTTAGGGGTTTTAGGGGTTTTAGGGGTAGGGCCTTTGGGGTTAATTAGGTTTTAGGGGGTTTAGGGTTTAGGGGTAGGGGCCTTTGGTTTTTTTTTTCCCGGTTTAGGGGGTTAGGGGTAGGGCCTTTGGGGTTATTTCGGGTTTAGGGTTTAGGGTTTCGGGGTAGGGCCTTTGCGGTCATGTGGGTTTTGGGGGTAGGGCCTTTGGGGCCATTTAGGGTTGAAGGGGTTTAGTGTTCGGGTTGGGGCTCCGGTTGACATGTTCGGGTTTCGGGGAGGAGGAGGAGGAGGGGGGGGGGGGGTTTGTAATTGAGGTGTTTGGGATGCAGCCGGTGGCTTAATGTTGTTTACTTTAGGTCGTTTGCTGCAGCATTTTTGTTTGAACCCTAGCACCCAATTGCCAAACCATAACCCTTATGCCCAAAACCTTGAATCCCCAAAAAACCCGAAGTCATGGTCCTTGATGGGCGTACCCTAAATGCCAGGGAACGTACTAAAACAAGGACCCAAGAATAGGCCTACAATGTAGATAATTATAATTGACCTACTTGGAGGTTCATGGTACTTGCTGACCAATTATAAGTTAATAAGTGTACTTATAACCGACGTATCAGCCCCTTGATTTCCCTAATATGCTTATAGGTGAGGTATAAGTGCAGATTTAATTGGGTTGCTAACCCTAAATTTCCTAATCTGGTTAGAAGTGGGTTATAAGTACAGGTTAATTGGGTTACTAAGTACCATGAACCTCCAAGTAGAGTTTGGTCTTTCGTGGTGTGTGCAGGAGACTCTGAGTTGTGTGTGTGTACAGGCAGAGCTGGCACACATTCAGTGGAAACTGGCCGTCGGCTCGGTTGAGTTTAGGGTTTCGGGTTTAGGGTTTAGGGCTTAGTGTTTAGGGTGCAAGTTTAGGGTTTAGAGGCTTATGCCCTGCCCCTTTCTTGTTTTGGGTGTCTTGTTCAAGCTATACGATGCTAAGGAATCCAATTTACGTGCTCAAAGGGTTCCATCCTGGCACCCTTCTGAATCCGTTTTGACCCCCCGCCCCCCCAAGTGCGGGGAATCTCCCCGAAAGGCCGTACACAGTTCTAATGCTGCACATATATATATATATATATGTACCTCTATATATATATATATATATGTGTGCCTGTTGCAATCAATAAATATATGTGTGCGTGACTGTATATATATATATATATGCGATGTACGACATGCACATATCATGTCTAATGTCTAGTGTAACAGGTAATTAAATTTTGATATGCATATATACGAAGATACAAGATCGTATAATATGGGTTGCCCAGCTGAGGAGATCTTGAATATGATAGTCGGTCAGCTTTGATTGACTTTCTTTTGTTCACTGCTCCAAAAAAAATCTTTTGACTGAGTAAGTCTACTTAGTATCCCCTAGAGACCATTTTAGAATCCCCAGAACCCACCTTACTAACCCTACTCTTTAAATCAAGAGGTGCGTAAGCGAATCATAGCCAGTGCGCCAAAGCTGCACCGCAGCAAGGAAGTCTTCATCGCGGAGTCCAAGGGGTTTAGGGTTTAGGGTTTAGGGTTTAGGGTTTAGGGTCTAGGGGGTTTGTCAGCTACCTCATCGAGCTCCCGAAAGTGATCCGGACAAACCGGGCCGAAGAGTTGCTTGCAAGTGAGGTGGATCTCAAGTGCCTCGAGGGCATCATCAAGAACGCCTTCTTTTAGGGTTTAGGGTTTAGGGTTTAGGGTTTAGGGTTTAGGGTTTAGGGTTTAGGGTGGCTTGGTCACTCAAAGAGCCCCTTTGCCCCCGGCGAAGTCCGGCTGGACGAGGTCAAGACCTCTCTTGGCTCTGGAGGAGTCGAGGCAGCTTAGACAATGATCTGCGCTTCCCGAAAGCAGCTGCCAAAACCCTAAAGCCTAAAGCCTAAACCCTAAATCCTAAACCGGTATTTGCTCCTCGCAACCCGATCTTCGCCACGGTGTCAAGAGCATCGAAGATAGGGATGCTGCTTGGGTCTGTAACCTGCACTGCTCATCGCTGTCGCCCCAGACCCGAAGCCCTACCTACATAAGTAAGCCCAAAACTCTAGAGTCATCTCTCGAGGCGCAGGAGGGGGTTTGGCAGTTATGGTTGTAGGCTTGAGTCCAGGTTATAGGGTTTAGTAGGTCGCCCTCAAACTGCCCTCAAACTGCCTCAGCAAAAGCTGCAACCCTAACCGAACTCTCACCCAACACTAACCCTAAGCCCTATATAGCCTAAACCCCAAACCCTGAACCCACACCTTCAACCCCAAACCCTCAACCCCAAACCCTAAACCCGAAACCCTGGCCCTAAACCCTAAACCCTAAACCCTAAACCCTAAACCCTAAACCCCAGCCCTAAAACCCAAACCCCTAAACCCTAAACCCTAAACCCTAGCCCTAAACCCTAAACCCCAACCGTCCCAGGTGCGGGACCAGTCTTCGTCGCTGGCCAAAGAGCTGGCGATTGTTCAGACCCAACTGAAGGCCCCCCAGATTCGGAGTTTTAGGGTTTAGGATGTAGGGTTTAGGATGTATGGTTTAGAATTTAGGGTTTAGGGTCTAGTTAGGGGTTTCTGATTGGGATTTTAGGCGCTTGGAGATGAGGGGTTCATGTTTTCCGGGGCCAGATTCGCGGTTTCGGGTTGAGGGTTTAGAGTTTAGGATTTAGGGCTCAGGGTTTAGGATTTAGGATTTAGGGTTCAATTAGGCCTAAGCCTTCAACCCTGAACCCGAGGCCATGTACCCCAAACCCACACTCAAACAGCCCTTCAACCTTTCAACTCCTTGTTTGACATCCACCGCCCCAAGACCCCGGGTTCAGAGTTTAGGGTTTGGGACGTTCCCCCTTATACTAGCAGTCCTTAATGGGGATTTTAATGGGGGGGTACTAGAATCCCTATTAAGGGCTGTTAGTAGAAGGGGGAACATCCCAATTTAGGGTTCTTAATTTCCAGTGTTTAGGGTTCATATGAAGCAGGGTTTATATTGTTGTTATTGGTGAGTGTACATAAGGTTCCTGTTCAAGATTGGTAAGTGTAGGTACCTGGTGTCCTTTTGGGGATACAAGGAGTATAAACCCTACTTCGTCTTCATGTCCTAATGCCTTTCTCTGGTCCGAGGGTTCTGAAATTATTTCTTTGAGGCAGAGTGGGGCAGAAGCCAGAGAACCCTAAACCCCACCCTGCCAACCCAATCCCTCCAAAAAAAGTTGCAAAAGCAAACTCCTAGGCCCCTACAAGCCCTCTAACCCTAAATCCCCAGCCCTAAACCCCAAACCCGGTACCCTGCAAATCCTAAACCCTAAACCCCCTGCGAAGGACCTGAAGGTCGAATCCCGGAGGGCCCTGGTGGAGTGCGAGCGCGCCTTCCGCGAGAATGCCCGGTAGCCCAGGTCTCTGATTGGTAGGGTTTAGGGTTTAGGGTTTAGGGTTTAGGGTTTAGGGGTTAGGGGTTCAGGGGCCAGGGTTTAGGGTTTAGGGTTTAGGGTTTAGGGTTTAGGGTTGTGAAAAGGGTTTAGGGTTTAGGGTTTGGGCTGGAGGGTTGTGGCTTAGGGTTGAGGGTTTAGGGCTTCAGGAGTTTTAGGAGTTTTGATTGGTAGGGCGGTTCGGGTTTATGGTTCAAGGACAGGTCTCCTGTGAGCTACGGCTGGAGGACTGATGGGGCTGTCTGTATCTATTACTCTCCTTAGGGTTTAGGGTTTAGGGTTTAGGGTTTAGGGTTTAGGGTGATGTTTTCTTTTGTTTGGGTTTCGGGGGGATTCGTCGAAAGTATATCTCCTTTGACCTACCCAATGGTTCAGGCCACCCAGCTGGGGGCTTGTTTCGTCTACAGTCTAGATCCGCCCCATTCATCATGGGTGTCCCTACTACCCCCCTCTACCCCCCCCCCCCTAGGTTCCCCCCTTAATTAGGCTTAATTAGCCCTAAGTAGGCTTTATTAGGGGGGGGAACCCTAAACCCTAAACCCTAAACCCTAAACCCTAAACCCTAAACCCTAAACCCTAAACCCTAAACCCTAAACCCTAAAATTCAGAATTCAGGAACCTCTGGGCTTCGAAGGGTTGAGAGACTCCAACCTGGGGCTCTTGCGGAGGGTTTCAGGGGGTGTGAAGACTCCTGGACGAATTTTGAGCCCAGAAGTCATTCAGCACGAAACCCGAAACCCGAAACCCGAAACCCTAAACCCTAAATCCTAAACCCTAACCCCTAACCCCAAACCCTAAACCCTAAACCCCACACCCTAAACCCTAGACCCTAAACCGCAGAGTTCGAAGCAGCTTCAAGAGCCTTTGCTCACATGGCATCTGCTCCCAAAGAGCTGTTTGCAAGGTCCAGAAGATCCCTCCCTCCCCCCCCCCGAAACTTGAATCAGAAGCACCCTAAATTCAGAGATAAGTTAGAAGTTGCAAGCATCCGAGCTTGGGATATCCCTCCCTGAAGTATAGCTCCTAGACTCTAAACCCTGAACCCTAATCTCTGAAGTAAGGAGGGCCTGTCCTCGAAAGCTCTCTCGATTTGAGGGGCTGTGATCGCCCTAAACCCTAAACCCTAAACCCTAAACCCTAACCCTAAACCCTAAACCCTAAACCCTAAACCCTAAAACCCCAAACCCTAAAACCCCAAACCCTAAACCCTAAACCCTAAACCCTAAACCCTAAACCCTAAACCCTAAACCCTAAACCCTAAAACCCTAAACCCTAAACGCTACAACCCAGGAGGCGAAGCTGAACGAGGCAGCGCACTGGGGTGCGAGGGCTTGGGCTTGGTTCAGGGTTCAGGGCTAAGGGTTCAGGGTTCAGGGTTTAGGGTTTAGGGTTTAAGGTTTAGGGTTTAGGGTTTAGGGTTTAGGGTTTAGAGTTTAGAGTTTAGGGTTAGGGTTTAGGGTTTAGGGTTTGGGGCAGGTTGTTGAGGCTTCACGGATTCGGAGGTGCAAAGTTTTGGGGCTTGGGGTAGCCGAGTTTACCTGTCCTAAACCCTAAACCCTAAACCCTAAACCCTAAACCCTAGTACAAGCATGGGCCTATGTGTGCCTCATGTTGGCGGGTGGAGGCTCGGGGTGGGACTTGGGGTGTTTGCAGGCGAAAGGTGCAGTTTGAGGGTCGAGGGTTTGGGGTTTAGGGTTTGGGGTTTAGGGTTTGGGGTTTGAGGGTTTAGGGTTTGAGGGTTTAGGGTTTTGGGGTTTAGGGTTTGAGGGTTTAGGGTTTGGGGGTTTAGGGTTTCAGGGTTTAGGGTTTGAGGGTTTAGGGTTTTAGGGTTTAGGGTTTGAGGGTTTAGGGTTTGAGGGTCGAGGGTTCCAGGTCGTGGTCTTGGGAAAACCCCAGAGGATTGATGGGGTTTATATGGGCTTGGGATTTATAGGGTTTCTAGGGTCTAAACGGGGTTTATAGGGTTTAAAGGTGTCTATAGGGTTTATGTGCCATGGACCTTTAGGTATAATGTGAGGTCTTGTCCTTCTTTCCCTATTAAAACCATTGAATGCTTTATGCCTGAAGCATGTCAGAGTTGGGTTTATGGCTTAGCAAACTCACTCATCCTTGGAAACAAGTCGGAGGGGGCCTTTCTGTTTTTCAAGAAAAATGAAACAACTATGAAGTAACACAATAGCGAGTCACCCCCCTGATCTTGGCCTCTCGTCGCTTTCTCACAAGTCCAAGTTATGGAAGGAACCGCCGGAAAGATGAAAAGAATAGGAAGGTAGAGATAAGAGAAGGGTGTTCCGCCCCCCTCTCCAAAACCTTCTTCATTCCTCTCCTCTCTTCGTCTCTTCTCTTTGCTTCTTCTTTTCTGACAACAGTGGGAAAGGGAAGGAATGAAAGAGCAGAAGGAAGGCAGGCACAAATGGGCCTCCTTTTGTGCGCCCGTCCTCCTTGCCTTTTTGTCTGCCTCGATGTGGCAAAGGTGAGCAAGGGAGGGGGGGAACGACAAGCTCTCCGTGCCCCTTGTCTTGTCGTGTTTTCCCAGAGTGTTGCGGGAAGACTGCGGGGGCCTTTTTTCCCGCCTCTCCTTTCCTTTCCTTGCCTTTCCTGCGCTCTCATAGAAAAAGGAAGAAGAAGGATAAAAGACAAAGCAGAAACAAAAAGGGGGTCATGCCCCCGCCTATGGGCCTATGTCTACTTTGTCCTCTCTTGCTTTCTGCTCTTCAGTTTCTGGACTCTGACACGTAAGAAATGTCTGCGACAGGGGGTGGCAGGGGGAGCTTTCCTTTCCCAGTCTTTCTTCCCTGTCTCCTTATCAATGAGAAAACGCATGAGGGGGAGGAAGGAGAAGTGGAGAGTGAGAGCGAGGGACAAGGAGATGGAGAGAGGAAGAAAGAGAATGAGAGAATGAGAGTGAAAGAGAAAGGAAAGATAGAGAGAGAGAGGGTGTAGGTAGATAGATAGATAATAAAGAGGAAAGGCGAGCAACCGCAAGGCGTGGCAACTTTCTGTTGTTTTCCTTTCCACTTCAGTCTGTTCTTCCTCGCCATTTCTTCCTATATATCTCATTCGCGAGAAAAGGAGGAGAGAAGAGGAAGAAGAAAAGAGGACAGCAAGGAAGAGGGCAGATGGAGTGACAAGTTATCTGGTCCCTCTTCATACCTTATCATCTGCGAACATTACTCCTCTGTTCTCTTCTGTCTCCTGTTCTTTTGAAGTAAAGGTTCCCTTGTCTTGTCATGTTTTCCCAGAGTGTTGCGGGAAGACCGCGGGGGCATTTTTTCCCGCCTCTCCTTTCCTTTCCTTTCCTGCGCTCTCATAGAAAAAGGAAGAAGAAGGATAAATGACAAAGCAGAAACAAAAAAGAGGTCATGCCCCCGCCTATGGGCCTATGTCTACTTTCTCCTCTCTTGCTTTCTGCTCTTCAGTTTCTGGACTCTGATACGTAAGAAATGTCTGCGACAGGGGGTGGCAGGGGGAGCGTTCCTTTCCCAGTCTTTCTTCCCTGTCTCCTTATCAATGAGAAAACGCATGAGGGGGAGGAAGGAGAAGTGGAGAGTGAGAGCGAGGGACAGGGAGAGGGAGAGAAGAAGAAAGAGAGTGAGAGAATGAAAGTGAAAGAGGGAGGAACGATAGGAAGGGAAACATAAGGGAAGGAGAGGGTTCCGCCCCCTTCTCCAAATCCTTCTTCGTTCCTCTCCTCTCTTCGTCTCTTCTCTTAGCTGCTTCTTTTCTGACAACAGTGGGAAAGGAAGGAATGAAAGAGCAGAAGGAAGACAGGCACAAATGGGCCTCCTTTTGTGCGCCCGTCCTCCTTGCCTTTTTGTCTGCCTCGATGTGGCAAAGCTCAGCAAGGGAAGGGGGAACGACAAGCTCTCCGTTTTCTTGTCTTGTCGTGAATTCCCGGAGAGTTGCGGGAAGACTGCGGGGGCCTTTTTGAAGGATAAAACACAAAGCAGAAACAAAAAAGAGGTCATGCCCCCGCCTATGGGCCTATGTCTACTTTCTCCTCTCTTGCTTTCTGCTCTTCAGTTTCTGGACTCTGATACGTAAGAAATGTCTGCGACGGGGGGTGGCAGGGGGAGCGTTCCTTTTCCAGTCTTTCTTCCCTGTCTGAGAAAACGCATGAGGGGGAGGAAGGAGAAGTGGAGAGTGAGAGCGAGGGACAGGGAGAGGGAGAGAAGAGGAGAGAGAATGAGAGAATGAAAGTGAAAGAGGGAGGAACGATAGGAAGGGAGACATAAGGGAAGGAGGGGGTTCCGCCCCCTTCTCCAAATCCTTCTTCGTTCCTCTCCTCTCTTCGTCTCTTCTCTTAGCTGCTTCTTTTCTGACAACAGTGGGAAAGGAAGGAATGAAAGAGCAGAAGGAAGACAGGCACAAATGGGCCTCCTTTTGTGCGCCCGTCCTCCTCGCCTTTTTGTCTGCCTCGATGTGGCAAAGCTGAGCAAGGGAAGGGGGGAACGACAAGCTCTCCGTTTTCTTGTCTTGTCGTGAATTCCCGGAGTTGCGGGAAGACTGCGGGGGCCTTTTTTCCGCTTCTCCTTTCCTGTTCTTTCCTGCACTCTCATAGAAAAAGGAAGAAGAAGAAGAAGAAGGATAAAAGACAAAGCAGAAACAAAAAAGAGGTCATGCCCCCGCCTACGGGCCTATGTCTACTTTCTCCTCTCTTGCTTTCTGCTCTTCAGTTTCTGGACTCTAATACGTAAGAAATGTCTGCGACGGGGGGTGGCAGGGGGAGCGTTCCTTTCCCAGTCTTTCTTCCCTGTCTCCTTATCAATGAGAAAACGCATGAGGGGGAGGAAGGAGAAGTGGAGAGTGAGAGCGAGGGACAGGGAGAGGGAGAGAAGAAGAGAGAGAATGAGAGAATGAAAGTGAAAGAGGGAGGAACGATAGGAAGGGAGACATAAGGGAAGGAGAGGGTTCCGCCCCCTTTTCCAAATCTTTCTTCGTTCCTCTCCTCTCTTCGTCTCTTCTCTTTGCTGCTTCTTTTCTGACAACAGTGGGAAAGGAAGGTATTAAAGAGCAGAAGGAAGACAGGCACAAATGGGCCTCCTTTTGTGCGCCCGTCCTCCTCGCCTTTTTGTCTGCCTCGATGTGGCAAAGCTGAGCAAGGGAAGGGGGGAACGACAAGCTCTCCGTTTTCTTGTCTTGTCGTGAATTCCCGGAGTTGCGGGAAGACTGCGGGGGCCTTTTTTCCGCTTCTCCTTTCCTGTTCTTTCCTGCACTCTCATAGAAAAAGGAAGAAGAAGAAGAAGAAGGATAAAAGACAAAGCAGAAACAAAAAAGAGGTCATGCCCCCGCCTACGGGCCTATGTCTACTTTCTCCTCTCTTGCTTTCTGCTCTTCAGTTTCTGGACTCTAATACGTAAGAAATGTCTGCGACGGGGGGTGGCAGGGGGAGCGTTCCTTTCCCAGTCTTTCTTCCCTGTCTCCTTATCAATGAGAAAACGCATGAGGGGGAGGAAGGAGAAGTGGAGAGTGAGAGCGAGGGACAGGGAGAGGGAGAGAAGAAGAGAGAGAATGAGAGAATGAAAGTGAAAGAGGGAGGAACGATAGGAAGGGAGACATAAGGGAAGGAGAGGGTTCCGCCCCCTTTTCCAAATCTTTCTTCGTTCCTCTCCTCTCTTCGTCTCTTCTCTTTGCTGCTTCTTTTCTGACAACAGTGGGAAAGGAAGGAATGAAAGAGCAGAAGGAAGACAGGCACAAATGGGCCTCCTTTTGTGCGCCCGTCCTCCTTGCCTTTTTGTCTGCCTCGATGTGGCAAAGCTGAGCAAGGGAGGGGGGGAACGACAAGCTCTCCGTTTTCTTGTCTTGTCGTGTGTTCCCGGAGAGTTGCGGGAAGACTGCGGGGGCCTTTTTTCCCGCTTCTCCTTTCCTGTTCTTTCCTGCGCTCTCATAGAAAAAGGAAGAAGAAGGATAAAAGACAAAGCAGAAACAAAAAAGAGGTGATGCCCCCGCCTATGGGCCTATGTCTACTTTCTCCTCTCTTGCTTTCTGCTCTTCAATTTCTGGACTCTGATACGTAAGAAATGTCCGCGACAGGGGGTGGCAGGGGGGGGGCGTTCCTTTCCCAATCTTTCTTCCCTGTCTCCTTATCAATGAGAAAATGCATGAGGGGGAGGAAGGAGAAGTGGAGAGTGAGAGCGAGGGACAAGGAGAGGGAGAGAGGAAGAAAGAGAATGAGAGAATGAGAGTGAAAGAGAAAGGAAAGATAGAGAGAGAGAGAGAGAGGGTGTAGGTAGATAGATAGATAATAAAGAGGAAAGGCGAGCAACCGCAAGGCGTGGCAACTTTCTGTTGTTTTCCTTTCCACTTCAGTCTGTTCTTCCTCACCATTTCTTCCTATATATCTCATTCGCGAGAAAAGGAGGAGAGAAGAGGAAGAAGAAAAGAGGACAGCAAGGAAGAGGGCAGATGGAGTGACAAGTTATCTGGTCCCTCTTCATACCTTATCATCTGCGAACATTACTCCTCTGTTCTCTTCTGTCTCCTGTTCTTTTGAAGTAAAGGTTCCCTTGTCTTGTCGTGTTTTCCCAGAGAGTTGCGGGAAGACTGAGGGGGCCTTTTTACCCACCTCTCGTTTCATTTTCTTTCCTGCGCTCTCATAGAAAAAGGAAGAAGAAGGATAAAAGATAAAGCAGAAACAAAAAAGAGGTCATGCCCCCGCCTATGGGCCTATGTCTACTTTCTCCTCTCTTTGCTTTCTGCTCTTCAGTTTCTGGACTCTGATACGTAAGAAATGTCTGCGACGGGGGGTGGCTGGGGGAGCGTTCCTTTCCCAGTCTTTCTTCCCCGTCTCCTTATCACTGAGAAAACGCATGAGGGGGAGGAAGGAGAGCGAGGGACAGGGAGAGGGAGAGAGGAAGAGAGAGAATGAGAGAATGAAAATGAAAGAGGGAGGAACGATAGGAAGGGAGAGACAAGGGAAGGAGAGGGTTCCGCCCCCTTCTCCAAAACCTTCCTCTCTTCGTCTCTTCTCTTTGCTTCTTCTTTTCTGACAACAGTGGAAAAGGAAGGAATGAAAGAGCAGAAGGAAGGCAGGCACAAATGGGCCTCCTTTTGTGCGCCCGTCCTCCTTGCCTTTTTGTCTGCCTCGATGTGGCAAAGCTGAGCAAGGGAGGGGGGGAACGACAAGCTCTCCGTTCCTTGTCTTGTCGTGTATTCCCGGAAGACTGAGGGGGCCTTTTTTCCCGCTTCTCCTTTCCTTTCCTTTCCTGCGCTCTCATAGAAAAAGGAAGAAGAAGGATAAAAGACAAAGCAGAAACAAAAAAGAGGTCATGCCCCCGCCTATGGGCCTATGTCTACTTTCTCCTCTCTTGCTTTCTGCTCTTCAGTTTCTGGAGACAGGGAGAGGGAGAGTGGAAGATAGAGAATGAGAGAATGAAAGTGAAAGAGAGAGGAAAGAGAGAGAGAGAGAGAGAGAGAGAGAGAGAGAGGAGATAGGTAGAGAGGTAGTTTTCCTCTCCACTTCAGTCTGTTCTTCCTCACCATTTCTTCCTATATATCTCATTCTGCGAGAAAAGGAGGAGAGGAAGGAAGAGGGGAGATGGAGTGACAAATTATCCTGGTCCCTCTTCTTACCTTATCATCTGCGTACATTACTCCTCTGATCTCTCTGTTTCCTGTACTTTTGAAGTAAAGGTTTACAGAGGTTTATCCCCTGTCCCTTCCGTTTCCATGGCATTTGGTGTACAAAGCCATAATGGTGTTAACAAAGTGCTGCCCTTTCGCGGCTGGGAGTGCGGAGAACTTGTACAACGAGAAGGAAGGGTCCGAAAGAGCAACGTTTTCATCATGGCCGCTCTGCTAGGACAGTCACTTAGTTGTTTTTTCAAAAATTGAATAAGTTAACAAGACTGCTTTTACCTATACGAATAACCAAACTAAAGTTGAAATTCATATGAATATTAATCAGGGTTTAGGGTCTAGGGGCGCCTAGGGCTTTGATTGGTGGGCATACTTCTAATTTGCGGGGCATCCCATAACAAGACTTCCCCTAAATGTTTTGGTCTCCTCCCACTTGTTTGGATTGTTGAAACAGACGGACCCTTCAAACACCTGAAACAGACATGCGTGGGGCGTCCCATAACATGACTCCTCCTAATTGGCTTGAATCCCTCGACTTGCGTTGCTTGTTGTTGAAACAGAAGGATATATGGCTAACAAACCCGTTCCGTTGGACCCTTCAAAGACTTGAGACTTGAAACAGACACATGTATGGCTAACAAGTTCGTTCCGGTGGACCTTTCAACCGCGTTGTACAAAAATGTCCCCCCAGACATCCTCCTTGGGGCGTCCGTAACATGACTTCTCCTAGTTGTCTCGGACTCCTCCAGCTGTTGTACATGTTGAGACCGGAGAGAATATGGCTACACAAAACCATCCCTGTGAATCCTTTCGAACACTTTAAACAGAAATGCCCCCCCAGACATCATCCTAGTTGGTTTCCTTGTTGGTGCGTCCCATAACATGACTCCTTCGAATTGTGTTGGACTCCTCCAATATTGTTTTGCCTTTCGAAACACACGGAACTACGGTTAACAAACCCATTCCTTTGGACCCTTTCAAGCGCTTGAAACAGACATGTATGGTTATTGCATCCATTCCTGCCTGTGGACCCTCTAGAACATTTTAATCAGACGTGTCCCCCAGACATGCTGCTTATCGGGGCGTCTCGTAGCATGACTCCTCCTAATTGTTTTGCTTTTACGGGGCATCTCATAAGATGACTGCTCCTAATTGTTTCGGACTCTTCCTAATTGTTGTGCTTGTTGAAGCAGAAGATAAGATGGCCAACAAATCCATCTCTATGGATCCTTTCAAACACTTTAGACAGGAATCTAGCCAGACATCCTCCTAATTGCTTTGCTTATTTGGGTGTCCCATGACATGACTCCCCCTATTTGCTTTGGACTACTCCAAATTGTTTCGTTTTTGAAACAGAAGGAAATATGGTTAACAAATCCATTCTAAGCGTGTATGGTTAGCCGATCCATTCCTGCGGGGCCTCTGGAACACTTCAAACAGACATGTGACCCCCCCCCCCCGTGTGCGGCTTAAATAGGGTCTATTTGGAAGTTGGCAATCGGTTTTTTTGCTACCTAATTGAAAATAAAGAGAGACAGCTTCCAAATAAACCCTATGTGGGTTTCTGGGTGGGAAAGGCCGGGAATTTAAATAATTTAAATCCCCCCCGACATTTAAAGCAGTTAAATTATATAAATTCGGTGAGTTTTAATAATTTAAATAATTTGAACAATTTAAATAATTTAAATGGTGAAGTGGCCCTGGGGGCAGCTGCCCGGGCCTCCCCCCAATACTAAATTACGAGCCCGGGCCTCCCCCCAATACAAAATCACAAGCCCGGGCCTCCCCCCACGAGCCCGGCCTCCCCCCCAATACTAAATTACGAGCCCGGGCTTCCCCCCAATACTAAATCACGAGCCCGGGCTCGTAATTTAGTATTGGGGGAATTTCTATTTCAAAGATTTCAAAGGTTGCAAAAGGCGGGGGAAACTCCCGGGAAGTTTCCCAAACCTTTTGCAACCTTTGAAATCTTTGAAATCTTTGAAATCTTTGAAATAGAAATTCCCCCAATACTAAATTACGAGCCCGGGCTCGTGATTTAGTATTGGGGGGAAGCCCGGGCTCGTGATTTAGTTTTGGGGGGAAGGGCCGGGCTCGTGATGAAGAAAAGGGGGGAAGCCCGGGCTCGTAATTTAGTATTGGGTGGAAGCCCGGGCTCGTAATTTAGTATTGGGGGAATTTCTATTTCAAAGATTTCAAAGATTTCAAAGATTTCAAAGGTTGCAAAAGGCGGGGGAAACTCCCGCGAAGTTTCCCAAACCTTTTGCAACCTTTGAAATCTTTGAAATCTTTGAAATCTTTGAAATAGAAATTCCCCCCGGGCTTCCCCAATACTAAACCACGAGCCCGGGCTTCCCCCCAATACTAAATCACGAGCCCGGGCTTCCCCCCAATACGAAATCACGAGCCCGGGCTTCACCCCTAATACTAAATCACGAGCCCGGGCCTCCCCCCAATACTAAATCACGAGCCCGGCCACTCCCCCAAATACTAAATCACGAGCCCGGGCCTCCCCCCAATACTAAATCACGAGCCCGGGCTCGTAATTTAGTATTGGGGGAATTTCTATTTCAAAGATTTCAAAGATTTCAAAGGTTGCAAAAGGCGGGGGAAACTCCCGGGAAGTTTCCCAAACCTTTTGCAACATTTGAAATCTTTGAAATCTTTGAAATAGAAATTCCCCCCGGGCTTCCCCAATACTAAACCACGAGCCCGGGCTTCCCCCCAATACTAAATCACGAGCCCGGGCTTCCCCCCAATACGAAATCACGAGCCCGGGCTTCACCCCTAAAACTAAATCACGAGCCCGGCCCTCCCCCCAATACTAAATCACGAGCCCGGGCCTCCCCAATACTAAATACGAGCCGGACCTCCCCCAATACAAATCACGAGCCGGCCTTCCCCCCAATACTAATCACGAGGCCCGGGCTTCGTCAAATTTAGTTATTGGGGGATTTTATTTTCAAAGACTTCAAAAGATTTCAAAGATTTCAAAGGTTGGCAAAAGGCGGGGGAAACTCCCGGGAAGTTTCCCAAACCTTTTGCAACCTTTGAAATCTTTGAAATCTTTGAAATAGAAATTCCCCCGGGCTTCCCCAATACTAAACCACGAGCCCGGGCTTCCCCCCAATACTAAATCACGAGCCCGGGCTTCCCCCCAATACGAAATCACGAGCCCGGGCTTCACCCCTAATACTAAATCACGAGCCCGGCCCTCCCCCCAATACTAAATCACGAGCCCGGGCCTCCCCCCAATACTAAATCACGAGCCCGGCCCTCCCCCAAATACTAAATCACGAGCCCGGGCCTCCCCCCAATACTAAATCACGAGCCCGGGCTCGTAATTTAGTATTGGGGGAATTTCTATTTCAAAGATTTCAAAGATTTCAAAGATTTCAAAGGTTGCAAAAGGCGGGGGAAACTCCCAGGAAGTTTCCCAAACCTTTTGCAACCTTTGAAATCTTTGAAATCTTTGAAATAGAAATTCCCCCAATGCTAAATTACGAGCCCGGGCTCGTGATCTAGTATTGGGGGGAAGCCCGGGCTCGTGATTTAGTATTGGGGGGAAGGGCCGGGCTCGTGATTTAGTATTGGGGGGAAGCGCGGGCTCGTGATTTAGTATTGGGGGGAGGGCCGGGCTCGTGATTTAATATTGCGGAGGCCCGGGGGGAATTTCTATTTCAAAGATTTCAATCATTTCAAAGATTTCAAAGGTTGCAAAAGGCGGGGGAAACTCCCGGGAAGTTTCCCAAACCTTTTGCAACCTTTGAAATCTTTGAAATCTTTGAAATAGAAATTCCCCCAATACTAAATTACGAGCCCGGGCTCGTGATTTAGTATTGGGGGGAAGCCCGGGCTCGTGATTTAGTATTGGGGGGAGGGCCGGGCTCGTGATTTAGTGTTGGGGAGAGGCCCGGGCTCGTGATTTAGTATTGGGGGGAGGGCCGGGCTCGTGATTTAGTATTAGGGGTGAAGCCCGGGCTCCTGATTTAGTATTGGGGGGAAGCCCGGGCTCGTGATTTAGTATTGGGGGGTAGCCCGGGCTCGTGGTTTAGTATTGGGGAAGCCCGGCGGGAATTTCTATTTCAAAGATTTCAAAGATTTCAAAGATTTCAAAGGTTGCAAAAAGGTTTGGGAAACTTCCCGGGAGTTTCCCCCGCCTTTTGCAACCTTTGAAATCTTTGAAATCTTTGAAATCTTTGAAATAGAAATTCCCCCAATACTAAATTACGAGCCCGGGCTCGTGATTTAGTATTGGGGGGAGGCCCGGGCTCGTGATTTAGTATTTGGGGGAGGGCCGGGCTCGTGATTTAGTATTGGGGGGAGGCCCGGGCTCGTGATTTAGTATTGGGGGGAGGGCCGGGCTCGTGATTTAGTATTAGGGGTGAAGCCCGGGCTCCTGATTTAGTATTGGGGGGAAGCCCGGGCTCGTGATTTAGTATTGGGGGGAAGCCCGGGCTCGTGGTTTAGTATTGGGGAAGCCCGGGGGGAATTTCTATTTCAAAGATTTCAAAGATTTCAAAGATTTCAAAGATTTCAAAGATTTCAAAGGTTGCAAAAGGCTTGGGAAACTTCCCGGGAGTTTCCCCCGCCTTTTGCAACCTTTGAAATCTTTGAAATCTTTGAAATAGAAATTCCACCAATACTAAATTACGAGCCCGGGCTCGTGATTTAGTATTGGGGGGAGGCCCGGGCTCGTGATTTAGTATTTGGGGGAGGGCCGGGCTCGTGATTTAGAATTGGGGGGAGGCCCGGGCTCGTGATTTAGTATTGGGGGGAGGGCCGGGCTCGTGATTTAGTATTAGGGGTGAAGCCCGGGCTCCTGATTTAGTATTGGGGGGAAGCCCGGGCTCGTGATTTAGTATTGGGGGGAAGCCCGGGCTCGTGGTTTAGTATTGGGGAAGTTTGGGGGGAATTTCTATTTCAAAGATTTCAAAGATTTCAAAGGTTGCAAAAGGTTTGGGAAACTTCCCGGGAGTTTCCCCCCTTTGCACCAGCTTTTGAAAATTCTTGAAATCTTTGAAATCTTGAATAGAAATTACCCAATACTAATGACGAGCCCGGGTCGTGATTTTGTATTGGGGGGAAGCACGGGCTCGTGGATTTAGTATTGGGGGGAGGGCCGGCTCGGATTGTATGGGGGGAGGGGCCCGGGCTCGTGATTAGTATTGGGGGGAGAAGACCGGGCTCGTGATTTAGTATTGGGTTTGGGGGAAGCGGTCTCGTGATTTAGTATTGGGGGGAAGCCCGGGCTCGTAATTTAGTATTGGGGGAATTTCTATTTCAAAGATTTCAAAGATTTCAAAGGTTGCAAAAGGCGGGGAAACTCCCGGGAATTTCCCCCGCCTTTTGCAACCTTTGAAATCTTTGAAATCTTTGAAATAGAAATTCCCCCAATGCTAAATTACGAGCCCGGGCTCGTGATCTAGTATTGGGGGGAAGCCCGGGCTCGTGATTTAGTATTGGGGGTGAAGCCCGGGCTCGTGGTTTAGTATTGGGGAAGCCCGGGGGGAATTTCTATTTCAAAGATTTCAAAGATTTCAAAGATTTCAAAGATTTCAAAGGTTGCAAAAGGCGGGGGAAACTCCCGGGAAGTTTCCCAAACCTTTTGCAACCTTTGAAATCTTTGAAATCTTTGAAGTCTTTGAAATAGAAATTCCCCCAATACTAAATTACGAGCCCGGGCTCGTGATTTAGTATTGGGGGGAGGGCCGGGCTCGTGATTTAGTGTTGGGGGGAAGCCCGGGCTCGTGATTTAGTATTGGGGGGAAGCCCGGGCTCGTAATTTAGTGTTGGGTGGAAGCCCGGGCTCGTAATTTAGTATTGGGGGAATTTCTATTTCAAAGATTTCAAAGATTTCAAAGGTTGCAAAAGGTTTGGGAAACTTCCCGGGAGTTTCCCCCGCCTTTTGCAACCTTTGAAATCTTTGAAATCTTTGAAGTCTTTGAAATAGAAATTCCCCCAATACTAAATGACGAGCCCGGGCTCGTGATTTAGTATTGGGGGGAAGCCCGGGCTCGTGATTTAGTATTGGGGGGAGGGCCGGGCTCGTGATTTAGTATTGGGGGGAGGCCCGGGCTCGTGATTTAGTATTGGGGGGAGGGCTGGGCTCGTGATTTAGTATTAGGGGTGAAGCCCGGGCTCGTGATTTAATATTGGGGGGAAGCCCGGGCTCGTGATTTAGTATTGGGGGGAAGCCCGGGCTCGTGGTTTAGTATTGGGGAAGCCCGGCGGGAATTTCTATTTCAAAGATTTCAAAGATTTCAAAGGTTGCAAAAGGTTTGGGAAACTTCCCGGGAGTTTCCCCCGCCTTTTGCAACCTTTGTGTGTAGCCATATTCTCTCCGGTCTCAACATGTACAACAGCTGGAGGAGTCCGAGACAACTAGGAGAAGTCATGTTACGGACGCCCCAAGGAGGATGTCTGGGGGACATTTTTGTACAACGCGGTTGAAAGGTCCACCGGAACGAACTTGTTCGCCATACATGTGTCTGTTTCAAGTCTCAAGTCTTTGAAGGGTCCAACGGAACGGGTTTGTTAGCCATATATCCTTCTGTTTCAGCAACAAGCAACGCAAGTCGGGGGATTCAAGCCAATTAGGAGGAGTCATGTTATGGGACGCCCCACGCATGTCTGTTTCAGGTGTTTGAAGGGTCCGTCTGTTTCAACAATCCAAACAAGTGGGAGGAGACCAAAACATTTAGGGGAAGTCTTGTTATGGGATGCCCCGCAAATTAGAAGTATGCCCACCAATCAAAGCCCTAGGCGCCCCTAGACCCTAAACCCTGATTAATATTCATATGAATTTCAACTTTAGTTTGGTTATTCGTATAGGTAAAAGCAGTCTTGTTAACTTATTCAATTTTTGAAAAAAACAACTAAGTGACTGTCCTAGCAGAGCGGCCATGATGAAAACGTTGCTCTTTCGGACCCTTCCTTCTCGTTGTACAAGTTCTCCGCACTCCCAGCCGCGAAAGGGCAGCACTTTGTTAACACCATTATGGCTTTGTACACCAAATGCCATGGAAACGGAAGGGACAGGGGATAAACCTCTGTAAACCTTTACTTCAAAAGTACAGGAAACAGAGAGATCAGAGGAGTAATGTACGCAGATGATAAGGTAAGAAGAGGGACCAGGATAATTTGTCACTCCATCTCCCCTCTTCCTTCCTCTCCTCCTTTTCTCGCAGAATGAGATATATAGGAAGAAATGGTGAGGAAGAACAGACTGAAGTGGAGAGGAAAACTACCTCTCTACCTATCCCTCTCTCTCTCTCTCTCTCTCTCTCTCTCTCTCTCTCTCTCTTTCCTCTCTCTTTCACTTTCATTCTCTCATTCTCCATCTTCCACTCTCCCTCTCCCTGTCTCCAGAAACTGAAGAGCAGAAAGCAAGAGAGGAGAAAGTAGACATAGGCCCATAGGCGGGGGCATGACCTCTTTTTTGTTTCTGCTTTGTCTTTTATCCTTCTTCTTCCTTTTTCTATGAGAGCGCAGGAAAGGAAAGGAAAGGAGAAGCGGGAAAAAAGGCCCCCTCAGTCTTCCGGGAATACACGACAAGACAAGGAACGGAGAGCTTGTCGTTCCCCCCCTCCCTTGCTCAGCTTTGCCACATCGAGGCAGACAAAAAGGCAAGGAGGACGGGCGCACAAAAGGAGGCCCATTTGTGCCTGCCTTCCTTCTGCTCTTTCATTCCTTCCTTTTCCACTGTTGTCAGAAAAGAAGAAGCAAAGAGAAGAGACGAAGAGAGGAAGGTTTTGGAGAAGGGGGCGGAACCCTCTCCTTCCCTTGTCTCTCCCTTCCTATCGTTCCTCCCTCTTTCATTTTCATTCTCTCATTCTCTCTCTTCCTCTCTCCCTCTCCCTGTCCCTCGCTCTCCTTCCTCCCCCTCATGCGTTTTCTCAGTGATAAGCAGACGGGGAAGAAAGACTGGGAAAGGAACGCTCCCCCAGCCACCCCCCGTCGCAGACATTTCTTACGTATCAGAGTCCAGAAACTGAAGAGCAGAAAGCAAAGAGAGGAGAAAGTAGACATAGGCCCATAGGCGGGGGCATGACCTCTTTTTTGTTTCTGCTTTATCTTTTATCCTTCTTCTTCCTTTTTCTATGAGAGCGCAGGAAAGAAAATGAAACGAGAGGTGGGCAAAAAGGCCCCCTCAGTCTTCCCGCAACTCTCTGGGAAAACACGACAAGACAAGGGAACCTTTACTTCAAAAGAACAGGAGACAGAGGAGAACAGAGGAGTAATGTTCGCAGATGATAAGGTATGAAGAGGGACCAGATAACTTGTCACTCCATCTGCCCTCTTCCTTGCTGTCCTCTTTTCTTCTTCCTCTTCTCTCCTCCTTTTCTCGCGAATGAGATATATAGGAAGAAATGGTGAGGAAGAACAGACTGAAGTGGAAAGCAAAACAACAGAAAGTTGCCACGCCTTGCGGTTGCTCGCCTTTCCTCTTTATTATCTATCTATCTACCTACACCCTCTCTCTCTCTATCTTTCCTTTCTCTTTCACTCTAATTCTCTCATTCTCTTTCTTCCTCTCTCCCTCTCCTTGTCCCTCGCTCTCACTCTCCACTTCTCCTTCCTCCCCCTCATGCATTTTCTCATTGATAAGGAGACAGGGAAGAAAGATTGGGAAAGGAACGCCCCCCCCCCTGCCACCCCCTGTCGCGGACATTTCTTACGTATCAGAGTCCAGAAATGGAAGAGCAGAAAGCCAGAGAGGAGAAAGTAGACATAGGCCCATAGGCGGGGGCATCACCTCTTTTTTGTTTCTGCTTTGTCTTTTATCCTTCTTCTTCCTTTTTCTATGAGAGCGCAGGAAAGAACAGGAAAGGAGAAGCGGGAAAAAAGGCCCCCGCAGTCTTCCCGCAACTCTCCGGGAACACACGACAAGACAAGAAAACGGAGAGCTTGTCGTTCCCCCCCTCCCTTGCTCAGCTTTGCCACATCGAGGCAGACAAAAAGGCAAGGAGGACGGGCGCACAAAAGGAGGCCCATTTGTGCCTGTCTTCCTTCTGCTCTTTAATTCCTTCCTTTCCCACTGTTGTCAGAAAAGAAGCAGCAAAGAGAAGAGACGAAGAGAGGAGAGGAACGAAGAAAGATTTGGAAAAGGGGGCGGAACCCTCTCCTTCCCTTATGTCTCCCTTCCTATCGTTCCTCCCTCTTTCACTTTCATTCTCTCATTCTCTCTCTTCTTCTCTCCCTCTCCCTGTCCCTCGCTCTCACTCTCCACTTCTCCTTCCTCCCCCTCATGCGTTTTCTCATTGATAAGGAGACAGGGAAGAAAGACTGGGAAAGGAACGCTCCCCCTGCCACCCCCCGTCGCAGACATTTCTTACGTATCAGAGTCCAGAAACTGAAGAGCAGAAAGCAAGAGAGGAGAAAGTAGACATAGGCCCGTAGGCGGGGGCATGACCTCTTTTTTGTTTCTGCTTTGTCTTTTATCCTTCTTCTTCTTCTTCCTTTTTCTATGAGAGTGAAGGAAAGAACAGGAAAGGAGAAGCGGAAAAAAGGCCCCCGCAGTCTTCCCGCAACTCTCCGGGAATTCACGAGAAGACAAGAAAACGGAGAGCTTGTCGTTCCCCCCTTCCCTTGCTCAGCTTTGCCACATCGAGGCAGACAAAAAGGCAAGGAGGACGGGCGCACAAAAGGAGGCCCATTGGTGCCTGTCTTCCTTCTGCTCTTTCATTCCTTCCTTTCCCACTGTTGTCAGAAAAGAAGCAGCTAAGAGAAGAGACGAAAAGAGGAGAGGAACGAAGAAGGATTTGGAGAAGGGGGCGGAACCCCCTCCTTCCCTTATCTCTCCCTTCCTATCGTTCCTCCCTCTTTCACTTTCATTCTCTCATTCTCTCTCCTCTTCTCTCCCTCTCCCTGTCCCTCGCTCTCACTCTCCACTTCTCCTTCCTCCCCCTCATGCGTTTTCTCATTGATAAGGAGACAGGGAAGAAAGACTGGAAAAGGAACGCTCCCCCTGCCACCCCCCGTCGCAGACATTTCTTACGTATCAGAGTCCAGAAACTGAAGAGCAGAAAGCAAGAGAGGAGAAAGTAGACATAGACCCATAGGCGGGGGCATGACCTCTTTTTTGTTTCTGCTTTTTGTGTTTTATCCTTCAAAAAGGCCCCCGCAGTCTTCCCGCAACTCTCCGGGAATTCACGAGAAGACAAGAAAACGGAGAGCTTGTCGTTCCCCCTTCCCTTGCTCAGCTTTGCCACATCGAGGCAGACAAAAAGGCAAGGAGGACGGGCGCACAAAAGGAGGCCCATTTGTGCCTGTCTTCCTTCTGCTCTTTCATTCCTTCCTTTCCCACTGTTGTCAGAAAAGAAGCAGCTAAGAGAAGAGACGAAGAGAGGAGAGGAACGAAGAAGGATTTGGAGAAGGGGGCGGAACCCTCTCCTTCCCGTATGTTTCCCTTCCTATCGTTCCTCCCTCTTTCACTTTCATTCTCTCACTCTCTTTCTTCTTCTCTCCCTCTCCCTGTCCCTCGCTCTCACTCTCCACTTCTCCTTCCTCCCCCTCATGCGTTTTCTCATTGATAAGGAGACAGGGAAGAAAGACTGGGAAAGGAACGCTCCCCCTGCCACCCCCTGTCGCAGACATTTCTTACGTATCAGAGTCCAGAAACTGAAGAGCAGAAAGCAAGAGAGGAGAAAGTAGACATAGGCCCATAGGCGGGGGCATGACCTCTTTTTTGTTTCTGCTTTGTCATTTATCCTTCTTCTTCCTGTTTCTATGAGAGCGCAGGAAAGGAAAGGAAAGGAGAGGCGGGAAAAAATGCCCCCGCAGTCTTCCCGCAACACTCTGGGAAAACATGACAAGACAAGGGAACCTTTACTTCAAAAGAACAGGAGACAGAAGAGAACAGAGGAGTAATGTTCGCAGATGATAAGGTATGAAGAGGGACCAGATAACTTGTCACTCCATCTGCCCTCTTCCTTGCTGTCCTCTTTTCTTCTTCCTCTTCTCTCCTCCTTTTCTCGCGAATGAGATATATAGGAAGAAATGGCGAGGAAGAACAGACTGAAGTGGAAAGGAAAACAACAGAAAGTTGCCACGCCTTGCGGTTGCTCGCCTTTCCTCTTTATTATCTATCTATCTACCTACACCCTCTCTCTCTCTCTCTATCTTTCCTTTCTCTTTCACTATCATTCTCTCATTCTCTTTCTTCCTCTCTCCATCTCCTTGTCCCTCGCTCTCACTCTCCACTTCTCCTTCCTCCCCCTCATGCGTTTTCTCATTGATAAGGAGACAGGGAAGAAAGACTGGGAAAGGAAAGCTCCCCCTGCCACCCCCTGTCGCAGACATTTCTTACGTGTCAGAGTCCAGAAACTGAAGAGCAGAAAGCAAGAGAGGAGAAAGTAGACATAGGCCCATAGGCGGGGGCATGACCCCCTTTTTGTTTCTGCTTTGTCTTTTATCCTTCTTCTTCCTTTTTCTATGAGAGCGCAGGAAAGGCAAGGAAAGGAAAGGAGAGGCGGGAAAAAAGGCCCCCGCAGTCTTCCCGCAACACTCTGGGAAAACACGACAAGACAAGGGGCACGGAGAGCTTGTCGTTCCCCCCCTCCCTTGCTCACCTTTGCCACATCGAGGCAGACAAAAAGGCAAGGAGGACGGGCGCACAAAAGGAGGCCCATTTGTGCCTGCCTTCCTTCTGCTCTTTCATTCCTTCCCTTTCCCACTGTTGTCAGAAAAGAAGAAGCAAAGAGAAGAGACGAAGAGAGGAGAGGAATGAAGAAGGTTTTGGAGAGGGGGGCGGAACACCCTTCTCTTATCTCTACCTTCCTATTCTTTTCATCTTTCCGGCGGTTCCTTCCATAACTTGGACTTGTGAGAAAGCGACGAGAGGCCAAGATCAGGGGGGTGACTCGCTATTGTGTTACTTCATAGTTGTTTCATTTTTCTTGAAAAACAGAAAGGCCCCCTCCGACTTGTTTCCAAGGATGAGTGAGTTTGCTAAGCCATAAACCCAACTCTGACATGCTTCAGGCATAAAACATTCAATGGTTTTAATAGGGAAAGAAGGACAAGACCTCACATTATACCTAAAGGTCCATGGCACATAAACCCTATACACCCTATAAACCCTATGAACCCTATTCACCCCATAAACCCTATAAACCCCCATAAACCCTATAACCCCTATAAACCCTATAAACCCGATGAACCCCATAAACTCTATAAGCCCTATAAACCCTATAAACCCTATAAATCCTATAAACCCCATAAACCCTATAAACCCCATAAACCCTATAAACCCTATAAACCCTATAAACCCCCTAAACCCTAAACCCAACCAGGTGGCTGCAAGAAGTGCCTGCCCGGGGTGGCCCTTCTTCGTCGCTGCGGGCTGCGTGGCGCTGGGCCTCGTCATCTCCTTCTCCCTCCCAAAGCAGGCGCGGCAACGCGGGGTTTAGGGTTTAGGGTTCAGGGTTTAGGGTTTAGAGTTTAGGGTTTAGGGTTCAGGGTTCAGGTTTTAGGTTTTAGGGTTTAGGGTTTAGGGTTCAGGGTTTAGGGTTTAAGGTTTTCAGGCGACGAGTGAAGGAGCGACCCTTGTAAGGGACCTTAGGGGTTGTTTGGGGGTTGATTTAGTGACTACTTAGGTATTTAGGGACTATATACGGTATGTATATACATATATAGGGGTTACACAGGGAAATAAGATGAAGGGTCCCTTCTTGTTCAGGCTTCTGCGCGTGTCGGCTTGAGTGCTTTACGGCTTTGGATGGAGGGCTTTAATTGGTGAAAAGGCTGTTTTAGACACCCTGAACCCTGTAAACCCCCAAAAAGCCCCATAAACCCTTTAGAAACCCTACGAACTGCATAAACCCTATAAACCCCAAACGCTGCTAATAGGAGGCCTTTAACTCCCCCAGCTGCATCTCCTTTGCTTGGGGTTTTGGGGTCTTGGGGGCGTTTGAGGTGGAGGGTTAAAAGCCTCGGATTCTAAGGTTTAGGGTGCTGGGAGTTTGAATGAAAGGCGCAGGTGTTGTTAAGGCTATGTCCCTAAACCCTAAACCCTACACCCTAAACCCTAAACCGCTTTGGAGATGAGTGCAGGAGGGCAATGAGCAAGGAGGGGGCACAGCGCTGCACGACCGCGCTCTGCTCGTTCAGGCACGCAAGGGGGGGGGGGGGGGTTTAGGGCCCAGGGGTTGGGTGTTTCCGTGCGCTGCTTACCCCCCAAGCCGTTCTTGTACTTTACACCAACTTATTCCACTTAAGCCCCTAGGCCTAGGCCCTGAGCCGTCAGGCAAGAGAGTGGTATCCATGACATGCCCTAAATCCACATGACTCCGGGCTCTTTTGCTCCTTTGTGTTCCTGGTGGTGGAGTGGACTTATCCATCGTATGGGGATGCTGGGGTGGCACTTGCAGTTGCACATGTCTTCCGTTGCTTTGCACGCGCACGCTTGCACCAGACTGATGAGGTTCAGAGCGCACAGAAGGGTTTAGGGTTTTGGGATTTGAACAACTTAGGCTTCAGGAGATTCAGGGTCAGGGTGAACATGCCCCAGCAATTCAGGTGCAACCCTGAATCGCTAAGCCCGAAAGCCTAAGCCCGTGCTTTTTCCCTCTAATCTGTGGCCAGGCCTGTGCCCGGCGGCATCCCAACCTCTTGCTTTTAGGCCCGTTGATGAGGGCTTCGGGTTTCGGGTTCAGAATTTGGTGAGGGTTTGGGGCTGCTTGCCGCGGGTAAGGCGGAAGACCTTGTGAATGCGAGAGGACCCACTGTTACGCTGTGCCAGTCCCTTGCTTTCTGCTTTCCGCCTTTGGTTTGGGGTTTAGGCCTCTAAACCCTAGACATCCCTAGACCCTAAACCCTAAAACCTTCAGGGTTTATGATTTAAGCGACTAGCGCTTTGGGCTTTGGATCTAGGATTCCGAGAGCTCGATCATAGTTCATGGGGGGGGGGGGGGCTTTGTGGTCCCCCAAGCACTGAACCCGAAGGGTTCAGGGTTTAGGGTTTGGGGTTTAGGGTGTAGGGTTTAGGGTGTAGGGTTGTAGGGTTTCGGGTGCCTCCAGCTTAGTCTCGTGTGGGGTTCGGGGAGGCTTTCGGACTTCAGGCTTATGCTCCCTACACTTCGGGTGCCGCGGAGACTAGAAGGGCCCTAAAACCCTAAACCCGAAACCCTAAACCCTAAAACCCTAACCTTAACCCTAAACTCCGAACCCTAAACCTGGGATGTGCATGGCCCCCCCCCCCCCCCAATCCCGAAGAGCCCTGAGCCCTACACCCTGAAGCCCACAAGCCCCAAACCCCTAAACCCCGCACCTGGAGGTTCAGAGTTTAGGGTTTAGGGTTTAGGGTTTAGGGTTTAGGGTTAGGGTTTAGGGTTTAGGATTTAGGGTTTAGGGTTTAGGTTTTAGGCTTACTGTAGGGAAGTGGTACTTTCAGGTTCATGGCTGCTCATAAGTAGGTCAAGTAGGGCAACTCTGATTGTAACCCTTCTTTTGGAGACTTCTGGCCCTGCTGTAAGTGCTAAACCCTAAACCCTAAACCCTAAACCCAACATCCTGAAAGCCCTGTGCCGAACGCCACTTTGAGCAGCCAAGGTTCTTCTCCTGGCTTCCAGGCAGTCCACTCGCCCAGAATCCCAAAGGCCCCCGGAATGAGGGGAATTCGCGCCCTAGATATACGGAGGATATAGGGTACCCGTAAACCCTAACCCTAAACCCTAAACCCTAAACCCTAAACCCTAAGGGAGTATATAGGGCACCTCATTCCCGCATTCCCCACGAAGAACCAGCCAAAAAGGTCGCCAACCTTGGACGCTCCCACGCTCGCGGAGATCGCTACGGGGGCGCTTGGGCGATGGCGCTGGGGTGACCTGATATAGGGTTTAGGGTTTAGGGTTTAGGGTTTAGGGTATATTCCCTTAGGGTCCTTTCTGATTGTATTAATCTAACCCCCCCCACAGCCCTGTTCTAATTATTGTTTAAGGCTCCTGCAGTAGGGGCTTCTGCTTGAGGGTCCTGTCGATGTGCCCCTCAAACCTCACGAAATACCAAGACTGCACTGACGAATTGCAACCCTAAACCCTAAACCCCAAACCCCAAACCCTAAACCCTAAACCCTAAACCCTAAACCCTAAACCTAGGGCTTAGGAGCACCGCGGCGGAATGTGCTGGCAGACAGGAAAACAGGCCGACCTACACCGACTTCGGCTTGGTCCTTCCAGTAGGGTTTAGGGTTTAGGGTTTAGGGTTTAGGGTTTAGGGTTTAGGGTTTAGGGTCTAGGGTCTAGGGTCTAGGGTCTAGGGTTCAGGGTTCAGGGTTTAGGGTTGTTTACTTCATACTTTTCTGAGTCAGGGCGCGGCGTACCTCTCGGAAAGGCAGCACGGAAATTCAAGTGTTTCGTGAAGAAATCAACCCTGTTTCGGTGTTTTAAAGTAAGAATTCTTGAGTGCTGGGGAGTGGATGAACCTTAAACCGCCTAAACCCCGATAGATGAACACCTGCGTACAAAGATTGGGTGGGCGAGTGGATTTCCTCGCCTGTACTCTAAACCCTAAACCCTAAACCCTAAACCCTAAACCCTAAACCCTAAACCCTAAACCCTAAACAACCCTAACCCCCCCCCCCCCCCCTCCTTCCTATATCCACTCCATGGAGGGGGGTCGAGTGCACGCTGAACCACCATGAAGCCTAAAAGCCCCTAAACCCTAACCCTAAACCCTAAACCCTAAACCCTTAAACCCTGGAAAACTCCACTAAGGTCGGAGAGGGCCTACGTTTGGGACATGACTCAGCCCAAAGCTTAGCCAAAGAAGGCACAGGTTTGGGATTCTTCGCTGTTTAGGCTTCGGCTTGTTTTTGGTGAGGCTCCGGGTTTGGGGTTTGGGGTTTCGGTTTTAGGGTTTGGGTTTAGGGTAGGGGTTTAGGGTTTGGGGTTTGGGGTTTCGGGTTTGGGTTTTTCGGGTTTAGGGTGTTTAGGGTTTAGGGTTGGTGTATTCGCAGGGCAGCCTGGGTCCTTCCACTTCCGCTTTTGCAGGAACGATGATTTTTCAGGCGTGGGAAGCCCGCCAGTCACCTCTTTCTCGCACAAAAATCAAATATAGTATAATATAATATAATATGGTATACTATAGTAAAGGATAATACAATATAGTATAGTTAAATATTTACAAATCCAATATAGTATAGTATGAAATGATGTAATTCCCTAAGGAAGCCTAGCAGTTGCACAAGGTCCCAACCGTTAGGAAGAGCGGGCAGTAGTTTATGGCTCGAGCTCTCTTGAGTCGGTGTTCCGACTCAATCTTTCCCTCCTCCCTCCTGTGCGCCAGCATGCTGCGAGTTTTCAAGGCTTCCGGCGAGGAGGTGCTGGCAACTGAGCTTGCAGAGTTCACCAAGATGATCCGTAGGGATGGGCAGCATGTCCGACCTGTCCGGGGGCAGCCCGTCCGGGGATTCCACCTCAAGCGCCACCTGCAAGAACTCTGTGGGCTGGCACGGTTCCTTAGGAAGCTGAGTTGGTATGACCTTTTTGTTAACCCTTGGGGGGGGGGGGGGGGACTCTTGAAGTGCAGCTGCAGATGCCTATAAGCTTTTTGGTTACCCTTTGCAACCCCCCGCCCCCCTAAAACCCCAAAGGTTCACCTCCTTAAAAGAACTGGGTAAACCCTAAGCCCTAAACCCTAAACCCTAAACCCATGTTAAGGTTCAGACAGCGGCTACTAGAGCCAAACGGCAGCATCCTCTCGGACGATGCCACTCTGCACGGACCCGTCGATTTGCAGCTGATCCTCCTGCCCTTCACCCCGAGTTCTTTGGCGGACGTATGAACCCTCAAAGGGTTTTTATGGCTCATATGTATGTCATATACTCTTATAGAATGATAATTTTAGTAGCTATAGGGGTATCTGTTCCTCAAAGGGTTTTTATGGCTCCCATGTCATATATAGAATAGTATTTTTAGTAGTATAGGGTATCTGTTCCCTCAAAGGTTTTATGGCTCAGAAGTCAATATACCCTATATCATAATAATTTCAGTAGCTAAACCCTCAAAGAATCAAAGGGTTATGGCTCGTAGGTCATATACCCTATAGAATAGGAATTTTAGTAGCTATAGGGTATAGCACCCCCCCAAATTTTAGGGTTCATGTGGTCCCAAGGTTTTAGTAGTATAGGGGAAAAGGGCCCCCCAAAAATTCTAGAGTTCATGTGGCCCTCAAGGTTCCCAAGAGCAAGTGCAAGAGCTCTGCCAAGCTGCGCGGCGCAACGACACGCAAACCTTGGCGCGGCTCCTGCAAAGGCCCCAGGACCCCAACCTCTTGTGGAAGCGCAGCGCTCCTCTGTACCTCAGAACCTAAATGAGTACACTTTACACGATACTCTAGATATATATGTATACATATATATCCACACATATATATATATATGTATATTCCCGTATGGAAACTGCACCGTGCACTTTTTTTTGGGGGGGGGGGGCTTGTGAACTCAGCGACTAAGGTACAGCGCCGCGAACTGCAACTCTCTGGATGCCGCTCGCCTGCTGCTGGAGGCGAAGGCGGACAAGGAGTGGGTCAGCCATCGTGGCATCACTCCCTTGCAGGTGGCATCTCTACCTTTACGGACGAAAGGAGCCCTAGAATTTTCGGGTCATATACCCAAAATATGACTATAATTCCTACTACAGGGTAGTATGAGCCATATAAACCCCTTTTGGGCCTTCATATGTGGTCCCCAAAGGAAAGTGGCATCCCTTGCAGGTTGCATCTCTATGCGGCCACATTGAAGTCGTCGGCTTGCTCTTGGAAGCCAAAGCTGAGAAGGACAGGGCGGACCTGGAAGGCCGAACCCCCATGTTACTTGCTGTTGGTTCGGCAGGGGAATGAGGGGATGAGGCACCTTATATATGGTTCGGCGTCGGGCGTCCTGCGCCCCCCCCCCCCCCCCCCATGGTATCCCCCCCCCCCCCCCCCCCCAAAGACCCTTAACCCCTTGCTCAAAGCCCTCGGCCCTAAAGCATAAAACCCTAAGTCCTAAAACCCTACAGCCTGAACCGTCAGCCCTTAGTCAGCAAGCCTAAACTCAGACCCAAAACCCAAACCCCCAAGCAGAAACCCAAAACCCAAACCCCCAACCACACCACAGGGGGGGGGGAGGCAAAGCCCTGAACCCTAAAGTCTAAAACCCTAAAGCCTAAAACACTACAGCCTAAACCGTCAGCCCTTAGCAAGAAAGCCCAAACCCAAACCCAAAACCCAAACCCCCAACCACACCACAGGGGGGGGGGGGAGGCAAAGCCCTTAACCCTAACGTCTTAAACCCTAAACCCCAACACCCTACCGTAAACCCTAAATCCTAAACCCTAAGCCCTAAACCCTAAACGCTAGACCCTAGACCCTAAACCCTAAACCCTAGACCCTAAACCCTAAACCCTCAACCCTAAACCCTCGTTCTTAACAAGAAAGCCTAAACCCAAACCCCAAACCCAAACCCCCAACCACACCACAGGGGGGGGGGGGGGGGGGGGGGGCCAAAGTGGCAGGCGTGGCATCTCAGTATGGTGAAGAGCATCATAGTAGTATAGTACCATAGTATAGACCATTGGCGGGGGTGGGGGGGGGGGGGGGGGTGGGGAGGGGGGGGGGGGGTAGGGGGGGGGGGGGGGTAGGGGGGGGGGGGGGGTAGGGGGGGGGGGGGGGGTAGGGGGGGGGGGGGGGCCGCCGGGGCTGAACCATATATCCCCCCTTTAGATACCCTTTAAGGGATTCAAGAGGCACCCTATATCCCGCTAGATAAACCCTTTAAGGGATTATAGAGGGTACCTACTAACCAACAGAATAAGGTTACCCTATATTCCCGCCAGATATACCCTTTAAGGGATTCAAGAGGGTACCTCATTCCCCCATTCCCTCCTAACCAACAGTCATAAGGCTACTGGCAGCTCGCTCGGACCACGGAGAAGTCGTCCGCCTGCTCTTGGAGGCGAAGGCTGACAAGGACAAGGCGAGCAGCTTAGGCGCAACCCCGATGCTTAGGGATAAACTTGGAGATAGTTTTTAAAATCCTTTGGGGTACTTTTCAATTCCCATAAGAAGCAGCTACAATTCTATTTTTTGCTAGGGTGTTCCAAGTTCAGTCTAGGATGTCCGTGGCCATCGCGAGAGGATCCCAGGAAGTTCTCCGGGTCCTTCTGGATGGCAACGAGGAAGCTCTCCAAGTCCTCCTGGATGGCGCGGGCCGGCCTTTGAAGAAGCGTAGAACCGCGTGAACTCGTTCAGTGCTGTCTGCCGGTCTGCCGGCTGGCTGATGCGAGGCACCAACAAAAGCCGAACCCGAAACCCTAAAACCCTAACCCCTAGACCCTAAACCCTAAAACCCCAAACCCTAAACCCTAAACCTCTGGGGCTCATGAGAGTTTCAGTTTGGGCCCCTAGGTTCTGGGGGATGGCTCCCCCATAGCTCCCCGTGTGCAGAGGATCCACTTGGAGTAGCATCATCGAATTAGTCAGCCCATGCAAAGTTGGGTGGAAAGAGGGGGGCGGGAGAACCTTGCCCTAAACCCTAAACCCTACACCTCTACAGGCTCAAAATGAGTAGCTGGGACCTTACACCTCTCCCTAAACCCTAAACCCGAAACCCTCAACCCTAAACCCTACAGGCTCATAGAGTGGCTTTTAGGCTTCTTTTCCCAAGGATTCTGTGGATAATGTCCCTAGCATTTCTAAGGAATGTTTGGGGTGGTCGTGTCCCCCATAAAGCTTTTACTGGTACCTATCGTGGGGAATTCGTAAATGATAGTTACCATGTGTCCACTACTTCCTCAACCCTGTCGAGCCCTTTGAGGGACTGCATAGGGACCCTTATTGTAAGGGTACTCCAACTATCTCGTTTACTGTTCGGGAAGTTTCTGCGATGCTCTGACACTCCGACCCGGGACTCCCCCCCATGATCCTGGCAATATTTCTCTTCGGGGGCGCTCAGGGCGATGTCATATGTCTAGGCTGAGCACTGAAGATGCCTGGGGATGTTAGACGAAGATGCGGCCGGCTTCTGCAAGCCACTCTGCAAGAGAATGCATGGTACCCTAAGCCCTATAGACCCTAAACCCTAAACCCCTAAACCCTAAACCCTAAGCCCTATGCACTAAACCCTAAACCCCTAAACCCTAAACCCCTAAACCCTAAACCCGAAAACCCAAAGGATGTTTTGCAGCTTCCTGGCACGAGGCAGTATCTGCAGCCCTGCGCGCACCTCGATGGTCGTGTTGCGGCCGGGTTCCCAATGCTTCGGGCCATAAACCCTAAACCCTAAGCCCCAAACCCCAAACCCTAAACCCTAAACCCTAAACCCTAAACCTTAAACCCGTCTATAGGGTGTTGAGGGCCTACAGGGCCGTTCAGGGCTCAAGGCGGTCCAGGGTTTAGGGTTTAGGGTTTAGGTTTTAGGGTTTAGGGTTTAGGGTTTAGGCCCGCCTTGTAACAAGGCCGACAGCTCCTCCATCGTCTACTGAGGAGGTATTGTTCCATGAATGTTTGCAACTGTACTGCAATTTGCAGTTTAGGGTTTAGAGTTTAGGGTTTAGGGTTTAGGGTTTAGGTAGGCATAGCATGGGGAGCCCAAATTATGGAGCCCTAGAAATGTGGGCTCTTCGAAGTTTCAAAGGCGCTGCAACTCTCCAACCTAGTAGGCCGCTAGGTCTGAAAAAACCCGAAACTCTAAACCCTACACCCTAAACCCTAAACCCTAAACCCTAAACCCTAAACCCTAAACCCTAAACCCTAAACCCTAAACCCTAAACCCTAAACCCTAAACCCTAAACCCTAAACCCTAAACCCTAAACCCTAAACCCACGCACTCTTCAGGAGGTGTGCGCCTCCCTCTCATCGGCGCTTCGCCGTGAGCGGGGCTCCGCAAAGGCTTTAGGGTTTAGGGTTTAGGGGAGGGAGGGAGGGAGGGGGTTGGGTTTTGGCGGGGGGTCTGCCCTAAACCCGCCTCTAACCCAAAATGGGGGTGTATAGGTAGGATTGAGGGTCCTTAAGAGTCCCTAGACCCTAAACCCTAAACCCTAAACCCTAAACCCTAAACCCTAAACCCTAAACCCTAAACCCTAAACCCTAAACCCTAAACCCTAAACCCTAAACCCTAAACCCTAAACCCTAAACCCTTGCAGGCTGCTCTTGTTCTGTTTCGGAGGGCTTCTGGGGTTGGGACTCTTTCGGCTTTGGGGGAGCCTTCTGATTTTGTTTTGTGGAGGCGGGGGTGTCTGGGATCGGGAGGCATCTGGGAGGGGGTCATGTGGAGGGGGCGCGGCTGCGTCATTTAGGGTTTAGGGTTTAGGGTTTAGGGTTTAGGGTTTAGGGTTTGGGGTTTAGGGTTTAGGGTTTAGGGTTTAGGGTGGGGGGGGGGGTTGAATGAGGGAAGGGGGGCATCTATCGACAACTTCCAGCTTCAACCTGTGTGTCTCGCTCCGTCCTTGCTTCAGCCGCTGAAGAAGCCTAAGCCCTATACCCTACAGAAAAGGACGTTGCAACCCTGAGCCCTAAAACCCTAAGCCCTACAAGGAGGGGGCCCCCTTACTATACTGACTAGGATAGCCCAATTTGGGGCTCTTAGAACTCTACTTATAACTAGGGGGCCCCACCTTGTAAGCCCTAAACCCTAAACCCTAGACCCTAAACCCTAAACCCTAAACCCTAAATCCAAACTCTCGAGAGGCTCCCTCACGACAGGCCTCACCACAGAAGCAAGTGGGATCCAAGACAGGCAGGATGCAGCTCTTGCAGGCTTTGGGAGTTTTGATGGGTGGAGGCCAAAGACATCCAAAAACCGAAAACGGTTTAGGGTTTAGGGTTTAGGGTTTAGGGTTTAGGGTTTAGGGTTTAGGGTTTAGGGTTAAAGTGGTAGGAAGCAGGGGGGCTCCTGGCAGGGTTCCCGTCTCACTAGGGCTTAGGAACCAACATGTGAAGCTTCCCACAGGCTGTTGCTTGAAGGCTTGGTAAGTTGGGGCTTTAGGGGTTTCGGGTGCCCTGAACCCCATTATTCCTGCTTAACCCCTACATCAGGCCCCTTGGGTTTTCCTACTCGGAGAATAACGAGGATGCCCAGTAGTACCCTTATTCCCTTTCCGGGGTGTTTGGGTTCCCTTATAGACCCCTTTATGTAAAAACAGGGCACCGTCTTGTAATCCTACATGCCACGGCCGTGGCAGCTTCCTGGCGGAACTGCGTTGTTTCTGTGGACCCATAAACCCAAGAAACTCCATGAAGCCTATGATTTATAGGGTTTAGGGTTTAAGCTTAGAAGCCCCAAGCGCGAAACTAGGCGGATGTAGACACGGAGGGCGCAGGGGCAAAAAGCAGCCTTGCTGCATATACCTGCTGAATCCGTGTGCTCGGGCCAGTACAGCATTTTCTGCAGCAGTTGCTGAGCTACATGTCGAGCTTGGATTCGAGTCCATGTCGTCGAAGCTTGCAGACGTAGGGACTGTCGGCCTAGGTTCATGGCACTTATTAATAAACCAATTATAACTGTACTCCTAATTGTGCTTATAACCAAGGGGCTTAAAAGTGGGTTATAAGTTATAAGTTTGGAGAGTAAGTACCATGAACCTCCAAGTAAGCCAAGGACATGTTGCAGCACCCTTCCCCTTTTGATGTCCTTACATCCCCCAACGCCCCAAAAGGTGACCTGAAAGCCCGACCCCCTGACTGGCCAAAACCCGCCCCCCCCCCCCCCCCCCCTCCCCCCCCCTCATCCATCCCGAAACCCCGAACAGGTTTAGGGTTTAGGGTTTAGGGTTTAGGGTTCAGGGTTCAGGGTTCAGGGTTCAGGGTTCAGGGTTTAGGGTTTGTGTAGGGTTTCCCGCCAAACCTGCAAGATACCCTTGAGCTGGCAAGGCCCCGCGGCTCCAGTTCAGGCGCCAGCGGCGAGTGTAGATGAGGTGCACTGCGCCCCCTGCTCCCTTTATCTTACTGTTGGCTAGTAGGGAATGAGGGAATGAGGTTATAGAATCCCTTAAAGGGTACATATCTACATATATGTATATATGTATAAGAGGCTAGAGGGTGCCTCATTCCCTCATTCCCTACTAACCAACAGTAGGTTCTAGGCCATCCCAAGGGACTTCTGCACCTGAAGCCCCAAGTCCACCCACACTGACGCCTCGGTGTGGGTGTGGGGAGTGCAGGGTTTAGGCTTTCTGGGCTTCAGGGTTGGAAAGGTTTTGGAGCTTGGGATTTCAAAGGGTCCTCTACGCGCATAGGGCATAGGGCCTTAGTGGGGGTCTATCGGTCTCCAGCATGATCGGCTTTCCGAACGCCGAAAGTCGCACACATATGTTGTGAGGGCTTCAAGGGCCGAGAAAGTGTTGTGTTCAGGTGTGTGTCGGTTTAATCCCTTAATCTCCGAAGTTCCAAACCCCAACCCCTAACCCCTAACCCCTAACCCCTAAACCCTAAACCCTAAACCCTAAACCCCAAACCCTAACCCTAAACCCTAAACCCGAAGATCAAGACGTCCAAGCTTCTTAGCAGTAGGACGTCAAGTTCCGAGTCTGCAACCCAGGAATTCCGCAATCGAGATGAGGGGGGGGCCCTCCGAGACTTCCATGGGATGTTTTCGGGCGTATTAGGGTTTAGGGTTTAGGGTTTAGGGTTTCGGGTTTAGGGTTTGGGGTTTAGGGTTTAGGGTTTAGGCTCCTTTGCCGAGTTTAGCCAAGCGTCTAAGTTTGTTTGTTTGGTTGCGCTTTGGGGTGTTCGGATCTGGGGTGCCCATACATAAACCCTAAACCCTGAACCCTAAAGCCAGGAATTCTGTGCGACTTGGTTTGCTCGTATAAAACGCCCGGCATGGTAGTTTGCACACTTTGGGTACCTCTCCCGAACACACAGACCTCCCGCAATTTTGGGGGTTTCGGGCTTAGGGCATAGGGTTTAGGGCTTAGGGCTTAGGGCTTAGGGCTTAGGGCTTAGGGCTTAGGGCTTAGGGTTTAGGGTTTAGGGTTTAGGGTGTTTCCCAACCCAGAAGCCCTGTGCGGCAGGTCCTCGTAAGCTTCCGAGCAACGGCGGAGGCGATGAAACTCAACGGCCGAGCCCCCAGGTCTGGGAGTCTTCCGCATGTAGGGTTTAGGGTTTAGGGTTTAGGGTTTAGGGTTTAGGGTTTAGGGTTTAGGGTTTAGGGTTTAGGGTTTAGGGTTTAGGGCCGACCCCCAGGTATTCATGGGAGTCTTCTACATTCGCCGAGCCCCCGGCTACCAAGTGGTACTCGTTTTGTTCCCTTTTGGTAGGTTCCTTTAGAAATCCAGAAAAGTAAGAGTGGTACCCCTTGATTGTTGGGTACGGCTCCTGGACAAGCCCCATGAAACAGGATTAAATGGGGGTTGTCCAAAATGAGCCACCCCTAAGATAGCCACCCAAACTATAAAGTTCCTTTTTTTTTGGACCCCCAATAAAATACCCCCCCCCCCCCCAATTTCGGAAACCCCCCAAATAGGACAGAGGGCACCCTTTCATTCTTCAGCTGCTGGGGACACGGATGTGTTCTGAAGGAGCAATCCTCTTGAAGGTGTCATGTCTCATGTCCCTCGGAACCCTCAACGCCAAACACAGAAAACCTGAGGCCCAACAACCCCTAAACCCCAAACCCTAAACCCTGCACCCTAAACCCAACCCATTGCATGGTTTAGGACGTCAGGCTGGCCCGCCTGAAGTCCGCCTAAAGGGGAAGAGGCTTTTAGGCTTGTGGGGTTTAGGGTTTTAGCTTTCCCTAAGCCCTAAACCCTAAACCGCCCCTAAACCCAACCCTAAAACGCCCCTAAACCCTAAACCCTAAGCCCTAAGCCCTAAGCCCTAAACCCTAAACCGTTTTTGGGGGGGGTGGGTGGGTGGGTTTTGGATCCGGGCTGGTCTGCCCCCGCCCTCGTCGGAGGCATCTACAGGCGTCGGACCGATGTCCAGGCGCCCAAGGGGTCGGCCCCGAAACACTTCAAGACCGCCGTTTAGGGTTTAGGGTTTAGGGTTTAGGGTTTAGGGTTTAGGGTTTAGGGTTTAGGGTTTAGGGTTGGCCCAGCAGGGTTTGGGGTTTGGGGGTTGGCGTTTGGGGTTTAATGCGGATCGGGAGCAATGGCTCACTGGCGTAATGTATATGCAGGGACGCCCTGCCCCCTAATGATGCCACCCTGCATTACCCTAGATAAAGCCGCGCTGCGACGAGAGCTCCAAAATCTGCCTGCTCGCAAGGCACTGCCGGCGCATTATGCGCCAGCCCTTTGCTGGAAGCTAATGGCACAGCCACTACTTGATCTCCTAGAACGCACGCTCCTGCATGACTGGTCCACGATCCAGGTCATCATTCCCCAAGAGTGGAAGGATGGATGGCTAGTCCTCCTGGCCAAGCCGGGAAAGTCAGCGGCTGAGCCTGCGCATTATAGGCCCATTGCCCTAAGCTCTCCCATTGGCAAATGCATCCTAGGTGTAGCAATGCAGGCTCTTAGACCGCAGGTACAAAGGGTTATGATGTCTTATCCCCAGTACGCTTACCTCCCGCACCGTAGTACGAGACATGCCTTAAGTAGGGCTTTTGCGCATTGCAGGCGGGTCAAGGATCTGCTGGATAGCCAAAAACGAACCTTGAGAGAGAGGCTGGAAGGCAAACCTAAACGCAAACTAGTGGGAGGGCTGACGTTGGCGTTGGACCTGCAAGGTGCATTTGACAATGTCACACCCAGTCACCTGGAAGCTGCCGTGCAGGAGGCGCAGGTGCCTCATGACTTAAGCGCACTGCTCTTAGCGTGGCATCAAGCTAGATACTATCACATCAACCACCAAGGTCAGCATTCCTCCATCCCCGCAGTAAATGGAGTACGACAGGGCTGCAGAGCTGCGCCGCTTCTTTGGATTCTCTTTACGCGCCTGTTCATGCAACAACTCCAGCCGCGACTATCCCATGATTGGTGCATGCAGCACCTGACGCTGTTCGCAGACGACATGCTCTCGCAGCATGTGTTTGAAGCGGAAGAAGACATAACCAGCGCATTGGAGGCTCTGGGACACCTGCTCAATGTCCTCACCAAGCTCGGCATGCGACTCAGTGAAGGCAAGTCATATGCGTTGTTTCAGCTTGCTGGCTCACGAGCCAAAACCCTCAACAAAAGGTTCCTCAAACGTGAAAAAAGCAAGACATACCTACGCATACCCAGTAATCCACCGGTCATGATCGAAGTCGTGCAGCAGGTGGATTACCTTGGTTGTGTGCTTAGCTATGGAAACTTCGCTCGCTGCACGGTCACCAAAAGACTCCAAGCGGCACACAAAGCCTACCAACGGCTGAAAAGCACACTGCATTGTAAAACGTTAACGCTGTTGCAACGAGTAAGAATGTGGCGAGCTTGCGTCAGATCGACGGCCCTATATGGGTTAGTAGCATGTCCTCTGCCGGCAAGCGAAGGGCAGAGGCTGCACGCTGCCCTCATAAGGCAGCTAAGATCCATCAGCAGAAGCCCTGTTCACCTCACAGGTGAGTCCAATGCCAGGCTGTACCACCGCCTCAAAGTGGCAGATCCACTCAAAGAACTACACTCACTAGCTGGCAAAGCCTTAGAGAACATTGACAGCCCCCCTTCAGGAGTCCCCCCAAATGACATCAGTCTTGACCCCTTGTTACGAGAATGGTGTCGTAAGGTCCATGAAGCCTATGCCGTGCTCACTCGTGAAGCCGCTGCTGCCACGCAAGAAAAGGCCAGGGTCGAGCTACCATGTGGGGAATGTAACTACACCGCAAGTTCACTCAAAGCCTTGCGCCTGCACCGTAGAAAAGCACATGGCTACGACAAGATCTCACGAGACCACAGGCCATGGAAGCAGGTGGATCGCCTCAAATATGGCGTAAATGGTCTGCCCACATGCAGTTTATGTGGTCATGCCTTTCAGGCATGGCAACAGCTCCAGGCGCACATTCACCTGAAAAGCTGTCTTGTCCTGCAGGGCAACAGAACGCTGGCGACAAACCCGACTGCCGAAACTCTGCGCCGGAGCCCTCATGCGGCAGCCAGGATGTGCCGGTCCCCACACTCTCAGTGTTGCCTGAGCCGCCAGAAGTGGCGCCGTTGCTCTCCACACGAGACGAACGCATCCTGACGAAGGAGGGGATAATCAAATTGCTGGAACACAGGCCGGACTTGCGTGCGTTCTTGTCACATAGGTGCGTATGGTGTCAGCAGCAGTGCGTCAAGGGACGAGGTGGTGGCCTAAGCATCCACCTGCAAGGTCACCACACCGCCAGGTGGAAACCGCTGAAAATAGAGGTCGACAAGATACTGACCAAATATGCGGGACATATTGCCACGTCAGGCTGCAGGATGTGTGGAGCAGAGGCCTTCTGCAATGGCACCAGAGCAAAAGATCATGCGAGACACTGTCCGGTCCTTACTCAGCTTGCTTGTATTCGAGCCGAACTGTTGCAACGCAAAGGGCATGAACTCACTATGCCTCCTTACGATGTGCCGAAGCAGGAGCGTGCCTTCAATCATGCAGATTGGAGCGAGGCCCTCAATTCGGGGCAGAGCCCGCCTGAGCAGGTCTCCACTCACCTGAGTGATCGCTGTGCGCTTTGCTCCCGACACATGCCCTCTAGCAGATCTCTCACTCAGCACTATGCACGAATGCATGGACAGGTCTGGGCTCACAACCAAGCGGCTAAGCAGCAAGCCAAGCGGTTTGCGCCTAAGATAAAGGAGGAATGTCCGTATTGCCACCACGATGTAAAGAAATACCAAGCGAGTGCGCACGCGACCACTTGTCCCGTGATCCTTCAGTGGATGCTTTTGGCCCAAGCAAAGACACATCGCCTGGAAGGGTACGCGGACACCGCACCCCTAGTCACTGACTCGGCAAACGTAGCCGAACATGACCATGCATCCGGAGGTGGCGGCAATATGGAGGGCAATGGGGTCAGCAAGCCAGCCCACGTTCTTCGAGGCCGAGGAGTCCGGAGAGGAGATGGTGCCGGATATGAGAGGCAAGCGGCCCAGACACGACTTCCAGTCTCAGAATGGAAGGGGTCCAACAGGTCCGCCGCGCTATCACGGCCGGAATGGCTGGGAAAGAGAGCAGGAACTGACTCTCACAGCAGGGCAGACGCAACAGCTGACCCTCCAGCTGGCCCATTTGAGCCTACGTCTGGAAGACGAGCTGGCGAGAATGAGGTCGGAAAGCGCATTCGTCCTACACATGCAAACCAGTCAGGGCACAGTAGTGCCACAGCTCCTGGAAGCCTCCAAAAAGTGGCAGGACACCAAGTCCAACAATCCGGATCAGCTGACCATGCCTCTCCGGACGAGCCTGGTGCTTGGCATGCTGGGCGAAATGCAGCATCGTCTGACCAAGCTAGTGCAAACAGAGGAAGCAAGGCAGAAGGCGCTGAAGCTCGAGTGGTGTCAGGAGCAACCCGAGAACCTCCTTTGGAACTACACGTGGTGGGACGAGAAGTCCAGCTGTCTCAAGCCGTTGGCCAAGCCAGGACTGACGCAAGAGCAAGTTCTACAGACACTGGCGGGACTGGTGCAGCTTATCCAGGCTCAACCAGAATGCACACTCCGCTTCCACGCAACCCGCAAGTTCGACAAGGCGCCGCAACGAAAGGTGGTGACCTTCATGCTGACCGTGGGATACAGAGGAGCGGCGTGCGACAGCATATACACGGAGATGGAGAAGCTGTGCGGTCTGGCGGCCATGATGGTGGGGGGTATCCAAGTCAAAAAGGAACGCCAACAAAGGCAACCAGCAGCGCAGCGAGTCGAGAAGTTCATCAGGTGACTGAGACAGAGGCCCGCCTCGTTCTCTCCAACACAAGCAATCACTGTTACATCAATTCCGTTGCCTTAGCGTTCACGCACCTGCACAGATTCCTCCCTCTCACTAATCTTCCACACGCCTGGTTAACTGCGCTGCAGGTGATGAAGCCAGGGCCCCCAGGCCGACGACCCAAGAAGGTCGCGCTACGCTCCACCATGCCATGGCAAGTCTTGATGAGGCAGTGGAAGCATCCCGATCAGCAGCATGATGTGCTTGAGCTCATCACTCATCTCATTCGACTGCACTCGATGCAGGCGTACCTTGGGGAATGGGAAGCCCGTGAGGAAGGGGAGGCTGGTCAAGTCACCCTTGAAGCAAATTGTAACACTTTCTCTCTACCTCTCTGCATTCCAAACCTAAGGGGTGAAGTGTGCTTGCAGGACTGCGTGGAGCAATGGGCTTTTGGTGAGAGGGGACTGCAGGCACTAACCACAGTGCCAGACATAGTAGGGTTTCAATTGGGGAGATATGTGCTGACGCCGGAGGGGATAAGCAAAAATGTGCGTGCAATCTCCTTAGCTGAAGGCCAAGTACGTGTCCCCCACTTTCTGGGGGGGGATGCATCCTTTATGCAGACGGATACGATTCCGTATCTCATCCGGGCAGTCATCGTTCACCGAGGGCCCACATTGAACTCAGGTCACTACCAGGCCATCCTTCGGGTGGGCGACCTATGGATATGGACTGATGACAACCAACTCCCTAAGCAGGCAACAGAGGCGCAGCTTCAAATCATGCAGACGTGCTGTTACTTTGTCCTGTGTCAACGCGCAGGCGCTGTGACCGTTCACTGAGTTTCAGGGTACGCGGTCACCGCACCCGAAACAGCCATCCGTAGCTTGTATCAGGAGTAGGTTGTAATCAATGTCTCACAGATCAGCCTTCAAGTTTCCGCACTGTGGCTTGGGCACATATGCCGCACAGTGAAGTGGTTGTGTTTCTCGCAACCGGGCCCTCGGGCCGAGTGAGAGCACTGAGGGTCATAGATCGCGTGTGCACAGTCACATGCCGGAGCCTAACACGGCTCTGCTCGACAGCCCTAACACAGGCTGAGAGTACAGTTATGCTGGACTCTTTCGCTGTGGGAGAAGAAGAAGAAGAGCAATGGCCCACAACCCTGAACCCCTGAAGCCCTAAACCCTAAACCCTAAACCCTAAACCCTAAACCCTAAACCCCTAAACTCTAAACCCTAGACCCTAAGTCCTAAACTCTTCAAATCCCATCAGTCCCTAAACTCCTCCACCTTCAACCCCGAAGCCCCTTGAGTTGCTTGGTGGCTTCCGGAAGCTCAGAGGGCTTTGGGGTTTTGGATTTAGGGGGTTTAGGGTTTAGGGTTTTGGATTTAGGGGGTTTAGGGTTTAGGGTTTAGGGTTTAGGGTTCAGGGTTTAGGGTTTTGTACGCCCTTGGTGCACGGCGAAGTCTCACGGCAAGTGATGACTGTCGAGGATCGGAAAAGGGAGATCTTAACCAACAAGGACGAGTCGTCGCAAGGCAAGAAGCGGGAGTTCAAGGTCCAGGAGTCGACGGTGGTGCGTGACAGCATGGGGTTTAGGGTTTAGGGTTTAGGGTTTAGGGTTTAGGGTTTAGGGTTTAGGGTTTAGGGTTTAGGGTTTAGGGAACGCAAGCCGTGAAGCCTCACCTCAACAGGCGTCATTCGTCAAGCTCTGTCAAGAACGATGGGGTTGGACTGCAGCGGAGTGCCAGCAGAAATGGAATGCAGCGATGCAGGACCCCACCTGCCCGAAGGGACTCGACGACGAGGGCCATCCTACAGTGGACCAAGGGCGTGCAAAACCCTAAACCCTAAACCCTAAACCCTAAACCCTAAACCCTAAACCCTAAACCCTAAACCCTAAACCCTAAACCCTAAACCCCCTAAATCCAAAACCCCAAAGCCCTCTGAGCTGCTCCGACTGTTCTTTGACCAGTGGACGGTTTCAGGACATGTCCCGTGTGTTCTTGGCTTGAGACCTTGGCATCTGTTCTTTTGTTAGGGGGGCTCCCTGAAGCCCTATAAAGCCCTGAACCGATAAGCTTCTCAAGCCCTAGGGTTTAGGGTTTAGGGTTTAGGGTTTAGGGTTTAGGGTTTAGGGTTTAGGGTTGCAAGGACTTCTTGAGGCTGTTGGGTGAGTGGCTTGAATTCGAAGGCAACTTCCGACACGGTGAGCTGTGTCCCCCATACACCCCCCTCCTTCATGCCCTCTATGCAATCAAGCTCTAAACCCTAAACGCCCAGTATTATTTTTGCCATTTAGAAGCCTTATGTAAGGGTCAAAGGTGAGGGAGCTCCGTGTTCAAGGGAATTTTCGCGGATCCTGCTGTCTGGGAGGAGGGCCCAGGGCTACGTAGGTCGAGAGGGGGTGTGGAGGGTTTAAGGCCTCTCATGATGTATCTGTGTAGTGCCTAGGGTTTAGGGTCAGGGTTTAGGGGTTTAGAATTCTGGTTAGGGTTTAGGGGTCTCGGAGTTTTCAGGTTTAGGGTTTTACCCTACGGCCGGTTGTGTAGGGTTTGGAGGCTTTTGCCTCGTTGCGAAGTTCTGCAGGCGAATGGGAAGCCTGTGTACTGCAACGGCACGAACCTCGGATACTGGCGGGAGGACATGAAAAGGAGTCGCAATATACAGCCTGAATCAACGATTGCCTTCGACTCCTCTCATGTACATGAAATAGGAACTGCCCCACATTCCAAGTGCATACAGGCCGCGACGTTAGTTGATCATGAAGGCTCTTCGTTGAGTCTAGTCGGAGAGGAGCCCCCTCTAGTCCTGCGGCTGCCGTTATCATCCAAGAAACCAGTTGCCAATGCACCTCATACTCAAAATCCCTAAACCCCACAGAGCCGCAACAACATGTTTAACTTAAAGCGCGTGCAAAAAGCCTGCGCCCGAACAGGCCCTGGCTCTTGCGAATTCCCTAAACCCGAAACCCTGAGCCCTAAACCCTAAACCCCAAACCCCAAACCCTAAACCCTAAACCCTAAACCCTAAACCCTAAACCCTAAACCCTAAACCCTAAACCCTAAACCCTAAACCCTAAACCCTAAACCCTAAACCCGAATTCAGGGCTTACCGATGCTATGAGTTATGATTGAGGATTTTCTACCGGTTTGGGGAGTTGAGGGTTTGAAGGTTGCAAGAGACGAAGGAGTCGTGGGGATCTGGGGTTCAGGTGACAGGGTTGAGGTGCTTCGGGTTTGGGGTGTAGAGTATAGGGTTTAGGGTTCAGGCGTTAGGGTTTAGGGTTAGGACTCTAGAACTTTCTGAGTTCAAGGGTTGAGTTTTAGGTTTTAGGGGGTTGGTTGAGGGCACCTCTCTGTCAAATTCACTCGTGGGGGGGGGGGGGGGGGGGGGGGGGCGGATTTGTCTGTTGTCGATGACGCTTGCACAAAGATAATGAAACGGGCTTATTTTTCTGTTATTGGCGAGTGCACATAAGGCTCCGTTTTCGATTGGTGAGTGTATATACTTGGTGTTTTTTGGTCTACAAGAAATATGAACCCTACTTCATATCTCCCCAAAAAAGCCCACGCAATGAAGCACAAGCCTCGTGTCTGACTTGGTCAGAGGACGCTCATGAGTTCCCTTTCCTATATGCCCCTTGGGAATAGTTTTTTCTTTTTGTTTATATAAAACCCAAGAGGATATTGAATATCTTTTCGTTATTAAGGCTCTAAGGGGAGTATAGTTTAACCAGACCCCAAACCCTTTCCCTTCTTTATTCGCACAAGGTTTTCGGATCTCTCAACCCCGCCTGGTTCTCCCAGCCTGGGGACAGGGTTTAAGGTTTAGGGTTTCGGGTTTAGGGTTTAGGGTTGATGGTTGAGGGTTTAGGGTTGCAAGGGATCTGTGCTAAAGCCAGGAAGGCTAGGAAGCCTTAGGAATAAAGTGGGATGACAAGGTTACCCTTCTTAGCCACACCCCCCTAACTAGACCCTGAGGCCCTGAACCCTAAACCCTAAACCCCTAGACCCCTGAGCCCACCTTCAACCCTGAACTAACCCTCAACCCCTAGACCCTCAACCCGAAGCCCTCTCCACCTTGGGTCCCCAGGCAACCGGCACATCTTGTTCATGTCGGATGGCGCCTGGGTTGGGGGACTTGAGAACTCAGTCCCCGAGGGTTATAGCCCCAAGCCCTAAACCCTTTACAGGGTTTGGGGTTTAGGGGTTTACTTAGGGTTTAGGGTTTAGGGTTTAGGGTTTTGGGTTTTGGGTTTTGGGTTTTGGGTCGAAGGCTCAGGGTTTAGGGTTTTGGGTTTAGGGTTCATAGAGGGGCCTGTGTTCTGAGGTCTCTTGCCCCAAGAACCTGGAGGGGAAACGTACCCGAGACCAAACAGGTGTGTGTTGGGGATGCCAGGGGGTGGGGCTTGTGCCTCCTCAGCAGTCTGGTGTGAATGTTGGTTGCAGGCTTCGGGGTTCAGGGTTGGGGTTTAGGGTTTAGGGTTTAGGGTTTAGGGTTTAGGGTTTAGGGTTTAGGGTTTAGGGTTTAGGGTTTAGGGTTTAGGGTTTAGGGTTTAGGGATTAGGGTTTAGGGTTTAGGGTTTGATTTGGGGTACTTTGGCAATCATCGCAGTGTCAAGCTTGAGGGTGTAGCGGGCCTAGCGCCGCAGGACTCATCCTCCCAGCTTCCACAGAAGAGAGCAATCGATCAAACCGAGACGCATGCAACTCTGTAGCCTTAACCCCCAAACCCACAACAACAGCACATTGCCCTAAACCCTAAATCCTAAACCCTGAACCCTGAACCCTAGAACAGCACAATTGCACGGCAGAGCCTTCGATTCTGTGAGCCACTGGTTCCTTGTTGTGTCTCTGGGTAAACCCTAAACCCTAACCCCTAACCCCTAACCCCTAAACCCTAAACCGTAAACCCTAAACCCTAAACCCTAACCCCTCGTGGACTTACTAGGCTTAATAATCTCGAAGCTCTCTAGGGTCTTACTCACTCCAATACATTCCATGACCTTGTTTATGGCGGGTTTGGAGTTTAGAATCGCGCTTAGGGTTTAGGGTCTTTTCTCGGCCCCCTATAGGATCCCCCTCCCGCCTCCCCCGCCCCCCCCGCCCCCCCCCCCCCCCCCCCCCCCCCCCCCCCCCCCCCCCCCCAAGCAGTGTTTAGGGTTTAGGGTTGAAAACCCGTGAAGTTGGAAGCCCGACACCCTAAACCCTTAAACCCTAAAACCCTAAAACCCCAAACCCCAAACCCCAAACCCTAAACCCTAAACCCCAAACCTTAAACCCTATAAACCCTAAACCCCACCAGGTCATCAAGGAGGGGCCTAGCTGCGAGGAAAGCGCTTTTGCCCGCACCTTAGAAAGCGTCCGCCGGAGCGGCTCCGGGGTTGAAGAGGTTCGCTGGGGTTTAGGGTTTAGGGTTTAGGGTTTAGTGTTAGGGTTTAGGGTTTACGGTTTAGGGTTTAGGGTTTATAGGGTTTATAGGGTTTATAGGGTTTATAGGGTTTATAGGGTTTATAGGGTTTAGGGTTTAGGGTTCTGATTTAGGCTTTAGGGTTTAGGGTGTAGCACTCCGGGTCGAGCAGTTTTATTGCTGAGTTTTTTACGGTTCTGATATCACACCCACCCACCCGGAGAATCCCGTGACATTGAGAAAGCAAAAAACGGCCTTATTCTGAAGCATCAAGCGGCCTTCTTCTGAAAATAAAGCGGCCTTATTCTGAAATTCAACTATAAGGTTAATATATATATATATATATATATATATGTGTGGTACAGAGGGTTTGGGGCTTAGGGTTCAAGAGCTCCTGGTCGAGCAGTTTCTCGTTTAGGCTCGTCGTTTAGAATAGCGAAAAATACCCACCCGCAGCTCCCATAGCATTAAGAAACTAAGAAATCAAAAGCTTCTTTTCTTACTAGGATGGCTCAACAACAAAACTAATAGGGTTCGCAGGGGTTCAGGGTCTCAAGGGTTTAGGGTCACAAGGTTTTTAAGCTCTCAAGGGTTTAGGGCCTCCAGGGTTTAGGGCCTCCAGGGTTTAGGGTCGCAAGGGTTCAGGGGCTCAAGGCCAGGGGCCCGGGCCAATGCCCACGAAGCCTTTGCCCACGAATTTGTGGGCCTATGCCACGAATCTTGGGGCCTGAGCCCACGAGCTAAAGGCCCAAAAACTCGTAGGCATAGGCCCGGGGCTCCGTGGGCATAGGCCCGGCAGCCCAAAAACTCGTGGGCACAGGCCCAAATCCGGCCTATGCCCACGAAAAAACGGGCCTATGCCCACGAATACCATTGAGGTTTATAAGTATATGGTAGGAGAGGTTTAGGGTTTAGGGTTTAGGGTGTAGGAGGGTAGGAGTCTCCCGAAGCCCTGAACCCAGATTTAAAGGCTTGGGGATCTCTGGGTTTAGGGGCTGCTCGGGATGTAAGAGGATATCGGGCTTATCGGGTTGCAGAGGGACTCGATGACAGGAGCGCGGAATGACTATGCTTCCCATGCGTATCCATTGAGCCCTAGACCCAAAGTGGGGGGGTTTTACGACAATAAAGGGCCCCTAATATAACCCCCCAAATCGTAGGATTCACTTATGAGAAGGACCCCAACACTGGTTCATAGTTGGGATAGTAATAAAATTTTAAAGTTTTATTCCTTGTTGAGTTTAAGTACCCTTAATAATGTAAAATGTTACCCCACTATGATAAAGAACAAGGGACCCCAAATTTTGGAAACCCCCAGGTATATCGCAGCTCGGGTCTCTCAAGGCCCTCAGCACCGCAACGCCGAACAAAGCCCTGCAAGCCTGGAAAAACCCTCCGTTTTCGGTTTGGGGTTTAGGGTGTAGGGTGTAAGGTTTAGGGTTTAGGGTTTAGGGTTTAGGGTTTTTCTGGCCCTCAGGTCTATGCCTACGTCGAGGAAGGGCCGTGGGCGCAATGCATCTGCGGGAGATGTCCCCTTAAACCCCCCAAATGCCGAACTACCCTAGATCCCCTACACCCCTACTTGGGGTTCATGGGTACTTCTAAGTAGGGTTCTGACTAGGGTAACTGTGGTCATAACCTTGTCCAGGGGACTTGTACCCCTACTTATATGTACTCATGAGCCTTCAAATAAACCTCCCCAAACCCTTAGCCCTAATCCCTCCAAGCCCAACCCTAAGCCCAAGCTTTGGCGCTCTTCAGGGGTTCTAGGAGCCTTCGCAACCTCTCAAACTCTATATTTGCTGAATAAGAACCCCCCCAAAAAAAAGTATCCCATAATAATCCATCCCTATATTGCCCTATTGCCCTTATAAGGACTTATATATACATATATATATATATATTGATTTTTTTTTTTTTTTTTGGGGGGGGGGGGGGGGGTGGGGTTGGGTTCTTCTAAGCAGATAGTAGAACTGGAGGATCCCTTGGCCAGCGAACCCTTTGGTGTGCGGCGGGCATGGCAGGCTGCGGAAGCTTCTAGGGTTTAGGGTTTAGGGTTTAGGGTTTAGGGTTTAGGGTTTAGGGTTTGGGATGGCGGGGGTTTAGGGTTTTGGGGGTGTGGTGACGTGGTGTGCGACCTGCTTGCAAGGTCCCTGTGGGGGGGCTTGAGGGACTGACGGAGCTTAGTTTAAAACAAGACAGGCCTAAACCCTAAACCCTAAACCCTAAACCCTAAACCCTAAACCCTAAACCCTAAGCCCTAAACCCTAAACCCTAAACCCTAAACCCTAAACCCTAAACCCTAAACCCTAAACCCTAAACCCTAAACCCTAACAAGACAGCCCGATAAACATGAGCTCACAGCAGCCGCGCGATCCTGCGTAGCCCGGGGCGTCACCTGGAGCTGTTTTGGATGCAAAGCCTGAACCCTGCAAGGTCGCGAACCAAAGCCTCCACTCAGACCCCAAAAGGTCGTAGTGGGTGGCCCCTAAACCCTAAACCCTAAACCCTAAACCCTAAACCCTAAACCCTAAACCCTAAACTTTAAACCCTAAACGGTCGAAAGCCACAGTTTGACCTTGGGATGCTCCCCCTGATGCTAAAATGCGTTCTGTGGAGCACCCCTGACCCACTATAAGCCCTGAACCTTGAACACTACTCCCCTAAACCCCTAAACCCCAACCCCCTCCCCCCAAGCCTCTACCCTCTACCCTAAACCCTAAACCCTAAGCCCTAAGCCTTAAACCCTAAACCCTAAACCCTAAACCCTAAACCCTAAACCCTAAACCCTAAACCCTAAACCCTAAGCCCTAAGCCCTAAACCCTAAACCCTAAACCCTAAACCCTAACCCTAAACCCTGAACCCCAACCTCCAACCGCAAAACGCAGCTTGGGCTCTGGGGCTCGGGGATTGCAGGTGATGGACGATCGCGACGGCTTCGTTGAAGAGAGGGAGGGCTTGGTGAGGCAGCGTTTAGGGCTTAGGGTTTAGGAGTTTAGGGTTGATATAGGAGTTTAGGGTTTAGGGTTTAGGGTTTAGGGTTTAGGGCTTAGTCGGATGCGTATTCATTGTTCTGAAGCTACTCTCTTCCTCGCTTTCTGTTTCTTTTTCTTTGTCTCTTCCGCTCCCTCTCCCTCTCCCTCTCCCTCTCCCTCTCCCTCTCCCTCTCCCTCTCCCTCTCCCTCTCCCTCTCCGTCTCCGTCTCCGTCTCTGTCTCTCTCTATTGCGTGCTCGCTCTCTCTGTCTCTCTCACTCTCACTCTCTCACTCTCTCTAACTCTCTCTAACTCTCTCTCTCTCTCTCTCTCTCGTCTCTGTACCCCAAACCCGAAGTAGCCCAAACCAAAAAGGATCAAGGTTCTCTTCCTTGGGGTTTGGCGTTTAGGCTTTAGAGTGCTCAGCCGCTGGCCATTAGCACCCGACACGACCCCCCTCCCCCCAAACAATGTGAACTGGATTGCATGTTTGGAAGCTTCAATTCCCTAAACCCTAAACCCCAAACGATTGCTTTTTGGAAGCCTCGACAGAAGTTGCCAGAATATTTAGAATTCTGCAAATCGTCTGATATCCCTAACACTGGTAGCTACGTTCAAGTTCCGTGACAGCAACGGCAGGTCCGCAGGGGGATAGTTCGTTCAGGGCTTTATGGGTTTAGGGTTTAGGGTGTAGGGTTTGTGGTACTTATACGCTTATAGGCTCTCCTCTGTTCGTCTGGATCCTCTGAATTAGGAAGCCCAAGCCCAACGGCAGGCATCGCGCAATCCGCGTCCCATATGACCTACCTGACAGGATGAGGTAACCTTAATCCCTTTCAAGGTTATCTCAAGACTCGTAGCTCAGGGTAAGGGGATTCCTTGTACAAGCGCCCACCCACCCCCGAAAAAACAAATAACAAGAGAACATGAAGATAACCAAAAAGACAACCCAATGAACAAGAAGAACGGGGCCCTTCGTGCAGCCGCAGGCGGAATGTCCGCTGACTTTGGGCCAAGTGGGGCATCTGCCCCAAAGCCCTATGTCCCCCAAAGCCTGAAGCACAAACCCCAGGCCCCGAGCCCTAAACCCTCAACCCTAAACCCCAAACTCGAAACCCTAAACCCCAAACCCCAAACCCCTAAAAGCCCTAAACCCCTACACTCCTAAACTCTAAACCTTCAGGATTCGGTCGCTTCCATTTAGGGCTCTCCGAAACGTTCCCCTTACGTCCCCATGGCCTTTCAAGAGAACCCCCAAGCAGATCTTTGAGCCGCCTATAGAGGGCTCTAGAGATCTTAGGACTGGTTTAGGGTTTAGGGTTTAGGGTTTAGGGCGCATAGTTTGTTTGTTTACTTTAGGCCTTTGGGCTTTTGAGGGTGTTGAGGACTTGCAATAAGCGACGAGCCTGGCACTCTCGACTTAACGACCATGCTCTACTTAAACCCTCTTGGGCTATTTTGAGCGCATGGAGCCGTGCTTGGGTTTTGGGGCCTCGGGCCTGGGGTTTAAGGGGCTCACAAGCCCATAAACCCATAAACCCGAAACCCCATCAACCCTGTACCTTGGGATGTTCCCCCTTGTAGTAACACTCCGTAAGATGGATTAGAGTACCGTCTATGAAATCCCGATTAAGGACTGTTCGTATAAGGGGGAACATCCCAACCTAAACCCCAAACTGCAAACCCCAAACCCTAAACCCTAAACCCTAAACCCTAAACCCTAGACCCTAGACCCTCGACCCTAGAGGTTTACTTGCGAAGGCGCCTTTGCAAGAGTTTCACGAAAGAAGGAGCCCTTGGCTTCGCCAAAAAGCCGCCTTCTCTTTTTTGCTTTAAACTGAGTTTCTTTTTTTGTTTGGGGGGGGGGGGGGGGGGAGGGTTTAGGGTTTAGGGTTTAGGGTTTAGGGTTTAGGGTTTAGGGTTTAGGGTGTAGGGTGTAGGGTTTAGGGTTTAGGGTTTAGGGTTTAGAGTTTAGAGTTAGGGTTTAGGGTTTAGGGTTTAGGGTTCAGGGTTTAGGGTTTAGGGTCTAGGGCTTAGGGTTCAGGGTTCAGGGTTTAGGCCCAGGGAGGATGGCCTCGGAGGGTGTCAGCTTCAGGGCGTTTAGGGTGCTTAGGGGTTGGAGCCGAAAGCCTGGGGTTCAAGGGGTTTAGGGTTTAGGGTTTAGGGTTTAGGGTTTGGGGTTTGGGGTTTGGGGTTTAGGATCTTCCCCTTTATACTAGCAGTCCTTAATAGGGAGTAGAGCGTTCCCCCCTTATCATCCCTGTTCAGGGCTGCTAGTATAAAGGGGAAGATCCCAAGGTTAACTGCTTGGAGGTGTTTTTGTGTCCAGCAGTCTGTCTGCTCTTCTGTTCAGGGCCCAGGAGGAGCTGCTCTAAACTTTCAATCCCTAAGCCCACAAGGCTTGGATCTCGGATTTTCGGGAACCCCTAAAACCCCTACACCCTTGAAGGGGGCCAGGAAGTCGGCTTTTGGGAAGCCATCGCACCCCACTTCACCCGAGGAACCCTAGACCCCAAGCATCTCAATCGCATCCCAATGAACTCTTAAGCATGTCTGAAACAAGTTTTTGAGGGTATCTTGAAATCTTCCAAACAAATGCCAGCGCCCAACCCCACCTCTACCACCCCCACCCCACACCCCCCAAGCAGGGCTGCCCACGTCACGCTCTCTTGCTCAAGACCCCCCCGCACTCCTTGCACAAGAGTCAGGGTCAAAGAGACCATAGAGCTTCCCTCGCAATGGTGCCCTTCTTGCCGCACGTCTGAATCGGCCCCTTAAAAAAGTCTACTTTTGGGTTTAGGGGTTTAGGGTTTAGGATTCAGGGTTAGGGTTTAGGGGAATCGGCCCCCTCAAAAAAAGTCGACTTGTATTAAGGGCTGCGGTTCCCTGATTCTTCCTCCCAGGTCACTCTGAGATAGGAAAGCCATCACCCTGAAGCTTGGAATCCTCTTGTAGGCAACCCCCGCAAACCCGCAAACCCTGCACCCTGAACCCTGAACCCTAAACCCTAAACCCTAAACCCAAAACCCTAAGAAAAGGATCCTTGCGCACCAAAATGCCCCCGACAACTGAGACCTCGTAAAGCCTCAAAGACCCGAAGCCCTACGCGAGTCTGATCCCCCGGTTAGGGTTTAGGGTTTAGGGTTTAGGGTTTAGGGTTTAGGGTTTAGGGTTTAGGGTTTAGGGTTTAGGGTCTAGGGTTTAGGGTTTAGGGTTTAGGGTTTAGGGTCCTCAAGTGCTGGTCAAGGACGCCAGCCACTCAAACCTTCTCAGCTCCCAAACGCCCCTCGTTCAACCCCACACCATCTAAGCCTTTCCCTCGCAAAGTCCCCTCAGCCTCATGATGAAACCCCAAACCCTAAACCTTAAACCCCAAACCCTAAACCTTATAATTGTTGGTGGTCTCTTTAAGTAGGGTTTCTGTTTTGTAGGGGGTTCCTACTAGGGTGTCTAGGGGCTATATTGAGGCATAAGGGTGGTATAAGGATAACAGATAAAGAGGCCACCGGCCTCTACCCCAAACCCTAAACCCTGCACCCTGAGTCTAAACTCCATGGCCTAAAGCCCGAAGCTCGGTAGGCCCCTGGGAGATTTTATACCCTCAGTGGGTTTCAGAGGATTACCTTTAAGGTTTCGGGTTTACCCTAAACCCTAAACCCTAAACCCTAAACCCTAAACCCTAAACCCTAAACCCTAACCCCAAACCCTAAACCCTCTACCCTTCAAGGGTCCGTTTTAAGGCACCTCTTGGCCGTCGCGGTGCCGGTCTTCTTCATCGCCAGCTCCAAGCTCAGCCATGGCGCAGATTGGGGGTCTAGGGCTGTTGGGGCCCAAGAGTGGTTTCGGGTTTAGGGTTTAGGGTTTAGGGTCTAGGGTCTAGGTTTTAGGGTTTAGGGTTTAGGGCTTCTCGGGTTTGGGCCTTCCTGAAGAGCCAAAGCAGTTGAAGTCCGTAAGTCGAAGGTTTGGGGTATGGAGTCCATAGGTTGATTTTTCTCCGACGCTGTGGGAATTGATCCTCAGACTCTGCGGAGCCTCGCATGAAGAGCCGCGGATTGCAAGGCCTTGCGATGCCTGCCGGAGTAGGTGGCGGTCTTCTGCACTCTTGGCGGCAACCTAAACCCTAAACCCAAAACCCTTATAAACCCTAAACCCTAAACCCTAAACCCTAAACCCTAAACCCTAAACCCTAAACCCTACAACCCCAAGCCTGTTCCTGAAATCAGTTCTTTGCTTTCCCTGCTTCTGCTCTGAAGAAGGCATCTGCAAGTAGCACTCCGAAAACCCCAAGCCCTAAGAACACTAGGACGCGGAGTAGGCCCTTACTTCCTTTGTTTAGGGTTGGGTTATCATCCCCTTAAAATCAAAAAAAAGCACCCGTTTATTCCTAGTTAACTTAAGTAATCAAGAAGGCTTTAAAATCAAACAAGGCGCCCTTTTATTCCTAGTTAGCTTAAGTCTTCAAGAAGGAGCCTGCCCACCTTTTTGGTCTTCGCGTCCTTCGCGTGTGTCCTCTCTAAGTTTATTGACCAAGATACTCGAAACCCCCAAACCCCGTTTAGGGCAATGAATATAGTGTTTAGCAAAAAACTCAAACCCGAAGCCTCCCAACAGCTAAGCCCGAGGTTTAGGGTTTAGGGTTTAGGGTTTGGGGTTTGGGGTTTAGGGTTTAGGGTTTAGGGTTTAGGGAACCTATAGGCTTACGCCCTCCAGGCTAAATTTTTGTTCAGGGCTGGGGTGCTGAATGTTGACGCTGCGCGACCCGCCTCGGCCTGGGCCTGCCCAGCAGCCTAAACCCTAAACCCTAAACCCTAAACCCTAAACCCTAAACCCTAAACCCTAAACCCAAGGTTTCAGGGCTTGGAGAGGCTTTGCTTCTTGGGTATGCTGGTCTGTACACGGAACCCCAAACCCTAAACCCTAAACCCGAAAGGTGGGGCCAGGTTTGGGAGTACTCCCACACACCTGTCGGCCACAGGTCTCGGCCGAGTAGGGGGGTAGGGTTTCGGATTCAGCGGTTTGGGGTTTGGGGTTTAGGGTTTAGGGTTCAGGGTTTGGGGTTTAGGGTTTAGGGTTCAGGTGTTTGGGGTTTGGGGCTTTTTGTGTACAGACCAGCATCCCCTTTGGCTAAGCATGGATTGCAAGACAAGCGAGATCTCAACAAGGGCTCCGAAATTCCTAAGACCCGAGAACCGGGTCCCTAAACCTTGAGCCTTGCGACCCTCGATTCGAAGCCACAAGCCCTGGACCCTAAATCCCTGAGCCCCAAAACCTTGAAGCCCTAAACATTGAACCCTTAGACCCTAAGGACCTCGGGCTGTGGGACTGGATATTTAAGGTTTAGGGCTTGGGGTTTAGGAGCTTAGTGGCAGGGGTTTAAGGGGGTAGGATGAACCGGGAAAGGATGTTTTGGTTCAGGGCTTCAGGTTTGTTGGTCGAGGGCTTAGGGACCTTTATGCCAACGAACAACCCCGAAGCCCCAACTCAAGTTTCACCTGCGCTGCGCCGGCAGCGTTGCGGTTTCGAGGCTTTTGCGTGCTTTTTGCTGAAGGTTCCGGTTTAGGGTTTACGCTTTAGGCTTGGGAATATTAGGGGTCCGGGTGTAGGATGTGTGGTTTAGGTTTCGAGGTATGTGCCGCTGCTGATCGTGACGCACGTCGCGGGCCCAAGCACCTTGGCGTCTTCATGGGCGGGTTTCCGTCGCTCCTTGCAGCAGCAGTCTGTATCTGACCCAAAACACTAAACTCTAAGCCCGAAACGCCCGAAGCCCTAAACCCTAAACCCTAAACCCTAAACCCTGAACCCTGAACCCTGAACCCTGAACCCTGAACCCTAACCCTAACCCTAAACCCTAAACCCTCGGCTGAAGGCTGTGTCCCTGTCCTGGTTTCTAGGCACTTTCTCGCATATCGCGAATGCTTGGGGCTGCCACCCGCTTTTGTGAAGTTGTAGGGTTTGGGGTTTGGGGCTTGGGGTCTAGGGTTTACGGTTCACGGTTTAGGGTCTAGGGTCTAGGGTTTAGGGTTTCGGGCTAGGGGTTTAGGATTGGCCCGGACAAGAAGACTAGAATTAGGCCTTAATCTCTAGACCCGAAACCTAAACCCTAAATCTGGAGCCCTTCATTCTATAGCCTATTTCCACGAAATCTGAAATCTTGCCTAAACCCGAAACCCCAAACCCCAAACCCCACACCCTAAACCCTAAACCCCCTAAACCACTAAACCCTAAACCCTAAACCCTAAACCCTAAACCCTACCCTCTCTTAGGGCTGGCAGCCGTTCTAGCTCAGCCCATGATCGTCGGCGCGGCGCTCGCTGGCAACGCTTCTGGGCTCCGGAAATGATAGGCCTTCAAATAGGATTTAGGGTTTAGGGTTTAGGGTTTAGGGTTTAGGGTTTAGGGCTTAGGGTTTAGGGTTTAGGGTTTAGGGTTTAGGGTTTAGGGCAGTTGAAGGTTTAGGGTTTAGGGTTTACGGGGTTCATCTGGGTCAGAGCAAAGCCACGTCTGAGCTCAGATCTTCAACATCTGCTGGCAGCTGCGACACAAGGAGACCTGCTTGTCAGCATGTTGCATCGATGTGCCCTAAACCCTAAACCCTGAACCCTAAACCCTAAACCCTAAACCCTAAACCCTAAACCCTAAGCCCTAAGCCCTAAGCTCTTAAAAAATCTGAATCTGCAAAAGGACATGCTGCTCTTGGATGGCCAGCTGGCCCTGGCGATGATTGCACCATGCTTGGCTGGCAACCTTGTTGGGTCGATCATGATGCCCGGCGGTGTTCAGCCCCCCGCACCCCCTAGGGTTAGGGTTTAGGGTTTAGGGGGTTTGGGGTTTAGGGTTTAGGGTTTGGGTTTTGGGGTTTAGGGTTTAGGGTTTGGGTTTTGGGGTTTAGGGTTTAGGGTTTCGCCCCACCCCTCCAAACAGCCCGTGGAACAACTAAGGGAGGGGAACTGAACCTTGAACCCTACAACCCTTAAGCCCTTCAACCCGAAGCCAAGATTGAGGGGGCCGGGGGGTTGGGGGGGGTTGGGGGGGTGGCTTCTTTCGTAATCTTGGCGTGTCTGGCTGCCCGGCGCTGTTCTAGACAAAGCGACATGCAGGGTTAGGGTTGAGGGCTGGTAAAATTTAAGGCTGAGGGGTTCAAGCTTTACATCCCAGACCCAAAAAAGAGGCTTCAGGATTTTGGATCGGTTGTTACAAAAGCCGAATATTCTTTGACAGCTTCAAGTGGCAGCTCTGAAACACCGTGGTTAGCTGCACTGTCGATCCGCTTAAATGCCATTCCCAGCAGTTCGGGTTTAAAGCCTAGGGTTTAGAAGTTCGGGGTTAAGGGTCTCGGGGCTTAGAAAAGAATGGGGCGTTTAGAGGCATTAGGCTTATCCAAGGAACCAGTTCTTCCCCTCCATGGTCATCCTGATTCTACTGCTGCTGTTGGTTGCGAGCACCCTGGCGGCATCCGTGTTGAACCTAGCCCTTAGGACATGCCTGGGACCCCCCCCCCCCCCCCCCCTGTGCTGCCCTTTAAGACTTCTGAGCCCTCTAAGCCCTCAACCCTGAACCCCAAACCCTAAACCCTAAACCCTAAACCCTAAACCCTAAACCCTAGACCCCAAACCCTGTTTTTTCGTGTAGGGGTTTTTGGCTTGGGGTTCAGGGATAGGGGGACCAGCACCGAAGCTTGTGTCATCCTTTTCCCTGGGCTCTTATGGCTTTTTGACCCAGAACTGCGGAGCACTGAAACCCTGACACCTAACTGCCTAACCCTAAACTCTAGAACCCTCAAGACCTGAGCTGAACCCTGAACCCTCATACCTAAACTCTAGAACCCTCACACCTGCAACTTGAAACATAACATGAACGCTAACCGCCAGCCTGGCCTCGAGCAATTGCAAGTAGGGATGCAAGTAGGGCAACTATGGATACAGCCTCTTCTAGGTTACTCATCACCCTACTTACAAGTATCTGTGAGCCTTCAAGTAATCCCCACGGCATGAACTGAACCCTGGGCTCGAAACCCTACACCCCAAAACCTTGAACCCTGAACTCCTAAACCCTAAACCCCAAACCCTAAACCCCAAAGCCCCTAAACCCTCAACCCATAAGGTACCTTCGGGAATTCGGCGCGGAGAGCTTTGAACATGTGGAAGGCCGAGAACGAGCTCGGAGCCCCAATGGGGTAAACGGCTGAGGATTGAGGGGGTTGAGGGAGGGTTTAGGGTTTAGGGTTGAGGGTTTAGGGTTTAGGGTTTAGGGTTTACTTGGAGGTTCATGGTACTTCGTAACCAATTATGGCGGTACTTATAATCCACTTACAAGCCCCTGAAGTGCCCTAATATGGTTATAAGTACAGTTACAATTGGTTAAGAAGTACCATGAACCTCCAAGTAGTAGGGGGTTTCGGGAGCAGGGTTTAGAGGTTTAGGGTTTAGGGTTCAGGGATTGGGGGGGGGGGGGGTACTCTTGCTCCGGCTTCGAGCTTGCTGTGTAGTAGACTATACCCTAGTTCCTAATCCCTAAACCCTAGAACCCAGACCCTAGACCCTGGACCCTACACCCCAGACCCTTAGACCCCAGCCTCCAACCCTAAACCCTAAACCCTAAACCCTAAACCCTAAACCCTAAACCCTAAACCCTAAACCCTAAACCCTAAACCCTAAACCCTAAACCCTAACCCCTAAACCCCTAAACCCTAAACCCTAAACCTCCCTCCGCAGCTCTTTGATGGCTTAGGCGCTATGCCGCGCCGGCACCCGGCACACAGCCAGCTCCCAGCGGGTGACTCCGCCACAGGGTTTAGGATTTAGGGTTTAGGGTTTAGGGTTTTGGATTTAAGGTTTAGGGTTTAGGGTTTAGTGGTTTTGGGGGCTACTGGGTTTAGGGTTAGGGGTTTAGGGTGTTTAAGGGTCCCTAACTACCCTGAGCACTGAGCCCTGAGGTGTTCACGTGGTGTTTTAGGATCCTATGTGCTTAATGGCTACAAACCCTCACGCACTAGACCCTGCAAAGTGCCTCTTCCGGCTCAGGATCTATAAAATCGAGCCCCCGGGCACCCGCAGTTTCATGGGTACATAAAGGGGAATAAGGGGTCCCCTTTCTAAGGCACCATGTACCGTAGCTACCCTAAGATATACGGTTCAGGGGTTGGCTTGCCAGGAGTTGTATGGTTTCAGGGCTGTCGGGTTTCGGGTTGCAGGGATTCAGCCAGTTTTTCCACCCGTGCCCGGGGGAGAAGTTGGGAAGTGGGTGGCTGCAGACTGTGTTGAGAGGGGTTTAGGGTTTCGGTTTAAGGGTTTAGGGTTTAGGGTTTAGGGTTCAGGGTTCAGGGTTTAGGGTTTAGGGTTTAGGGTTTAGGGATTCGGGATTCGGGTTTCGGGTTTCGGGTTTCGGGTTTCGGACCCCACCTTCGCGGTAGTTTCGTCCTTGCGCCGACCCAACGGCGCACGTGGCAGGTCGCCTGCGTAAACCCCCCCAAAAATCGACCCCCAAATAGTAGGATTCCCTTATCACAAGGAACCCAAGAAGGTACCCCCCCATTTTCGGAAACCCCCAGTTCAGGATCAGGATAGTAATTTAAGCTTAGACTCCTCGAGTGCCTCTGCACCAGGCGAGTACCCAAAAACTCAACCGCAGAGGCAGGGCTGAATCCTCAAGCTACGAATTACAACCTATGCCCTACGGCCACCAGAAGAAAACAAATATCTGCCCTTCAACGAACCCTAACCCCCAAACCCCCCCCCACCCCAAACCCTAAACCCTAAACCCCTAAACCCCTAAAGCCTAAACCCTAAACCCCAACGGGCCAGGGCGCCGCCGGCAGTCATCGGCAGGGAGGCGGAGATTCCTGGTGGAGATTGGGTGACCCTAAGGTACCCATGCTTGCCTGGCTTTTCTTGGGGTGTAGGGTTTAGGGTTTAGGGTTTATATAGGGTTTCAGTTCCGAAGTGCCGCGGTCCCGACCCGCCAGGGAGTGGTGGCGGGTCGGGCCGCCTCGGTGCAGCGGATCCCACCCCAACCACCCAAAGTACCGCTTTTTCGGGTTTAGAGCGGTCTAACCCTGACGGTCCCCCTACCAAGGGGGCTTTCACCTCGACTCTCCCCGATGGCCGGGATGGGAGGTATGACTCCTGCTGTTGCTTGAGCCTACACTTTCCAGGATCGGGACAATCAAAATTCACCCGTTTAAGACAATCTCAAGCGCATAGCTAAGCCATGGCGGGGGGGCAACCCTGGCGGGGGCAAGGAGGTTGATGGACTTAAGAACCACTTTTAGCTGGGCTTATAACCCTTACTTATAATTGGAATAACCCCCAAAAGGCCCCTTTGGATGTATTATAAGTAGGGTTATGAGTACAGTTATCTAGTGGTTCGTAAGTAGCGTGAACCTTCAAGTGGCGGGGCAACCCTGGGGGGGGGGGGGTTTCTGGGTCAGGGGCAACTTTGATGAAAACAACTTTGGTGGGGGCAACCCTGGCGGGGGCAAATCTGGCGGGGGCAACCCTGGCGGGGGCAACCCTGGCGGGGGCAACCCTGTCACTGTAACACTGGCAACCCTGCCACCCTGTCAGCATGGCGGTGGTTGAGGTTCATGAGACTTCAGAACCGCTTAGTTTTTAGGGTTTTTTTTGGTTGGGCAACCCTGGCGGTTTGCCTTGTCACCCACCAAGCCTGGCGGGCTGGCGGGGGCAACCCTGTCACTCTAACACTGGCAACCCTGGCAGGGGCAACCCTGTCTGGTTGAGGTTCATGGGAGGGAAGCACCACTTAGTTTTTAGGGTTTTTTTTTGGTAGGGTAAGCCTGGCGGGGCAACCCTGGCGGGGGTAGCCCTGGCGCCAATTTGGCGGCGACAACCCTGCAGCGGCAACGCTGGCGGGGCAACCAATTCTGGCGGGGACAACTTGCGGGGGCAACCAACCCTGCCAGGGGCCAACTCTGGCGGGGGCAACCGCAAACGAGACCAACCTGCCAGGGCAATTCTGGGTGGGGGGGGGGGGAACCCTGGCGGGGGCTACGGCGGGGGACCTCCCCCGCCAAGGTCGCCTCCCCCAACCCCGGTGGGGAGGCCGGGCCCAAGACGCACGACCCCAGCATAGGAGGTCCTGCCAAAAAAAGACCAGGCTGGGCCAGAGAAGCCACTTGCGCCAGCGGTGAGTTGAGCGCTTGGCACTCGCCATTCTGCCATATGAATGAGCTTGGGTCCGGAATTGGGCTTGAGGGTGTCTTGAACACAGTATGGGTGAAACAGATTGTCCCGCTCTCATCCAGGAAAGTGCAGGCTCAAGCAACAGCAGCAGTCAACACGCCCCCCCCACCCCCCCCGCGCAAGGGCCGGCGGGGGGCAACCCTGGCGGGCGGCAACCGTGGCGGGGTCTGCCAACCTTGGCGGGGGCAAGCATCCGGGGCCCATATGGCACTTGAAGCCCTGCTCGGCAACTAAACAAAACTTCATAGAGAAGGACGACGAAGCCTCGCCAGCGCGCGAGGAGGACGAGGTGGGCAGGGCCGTCGCAGAGAAGGTGCACAATTCCTGAGTAGGCGACGTGAGGAGGCGTGGAACCCTGACGGGGCAACCCGGGGAGGGCAATGTCACCCTGGGAGCAACCCTGGCGGGGCAACCCTGCCAAGGGCAACCCTAACTCGGCGGCGACCCTGGCGGGGGCAACGCTGGTGGGGGCAACCCTGGTGGGGGCAAGCCTGGCAGGGGTAAAACTGGGCAACCCGGCGGGGTTGCGATAAAAACCATTAAATCTACTGGACGTCTTAATTATAAAATAGAATGACATTGAAAGACTACTTTTTCCATTTGGTACAGCTTTTAACATAGCAATTGGCATAAGAAATACCATTCAGGTACGATATGTAAAGGAGTAAGTAACCCACATGCTTCTAATGCATTATCTGGATGTGAGAAAGAAGAGAAGCCGATAACAAATGAAAGGATAAATGCTATTTTATTATTAGTGGAATTCCTTAAAGGAATATTAGAAGATAGAAAATGTGGATTAAAAATATGAAAAATGGCGGGGGCAACCCTGGGGCATCCTGGCGGGGCAACCCTGGCGGGGGCCACCCTGGCGGGGGCAACCCTGGCGGGGGCAACCCTGGCGGGGGCAACCCTGGCAGAGGCAACCCTGGTCGGGGCAAACCTCGGAGACAACCCTGGTGGTGGCAACCCTGGCCCTAGCAACCCTGGCGGGGGCAAGGTGAGGTGTAAACCTAATGGACGACGAAGCAGAAAGGTGCACGATTCCGGCGAGGCCAATTCCCGATACAACTGCCCGGCAACCCTGTCACCCTGGCGGGGGAACTTCATAGAGAAGGACGACGAAGCCTCGCCAGCGCGCGAGGAGGACGAGGCGGGCAGGGCCGTCGCAGAGAAGGTGCACAATTCCTGAGTAGGCGACGTGAGGAGGCGTGGAACCCTGACGGGGCAACCCGGGGAGGGCAATGTCACCCTGGGAGCAACCCTGGCGGGGCAACCCTGCTAAGGGCAACCCTAACTCGGCGGCGACCCTGGCGGGGGGCAACGCTGGTGGGGGCAACCCTGGTGGGCAACCCTGGCAGGGGTAAAACTGGGCAACCCGGCGGGGTTGCGATAAAAACCATTAAATCTACTGGACGTCTTAATTATAAAACAGAATGACATTGAAAGACTACTCATCAAGTAAAATAGGATGAAGAAAGAAGTAAAGAAGATAATGAATCCTGCATTTTCATTTGGTACAGCTTTTAACATAGCAATTGGCATAAGAAGTACCAGTCAGGTACGATATGTAAAGGAGTAAGTAACCCACATGCTTCTAATGCATTATCTGGATGTGAGAAAGAAGAGAAGCCGATAACAAATGAAAGGAAAAATGCTATTTTATTATTAGTGGAATTCCTTAAAGGAATATTAGAAGATAGAAAATGTGGATTAAAAATATGAAAAATGGCGGGGGCAACCCTGGGGCATCCTGGCGGGGCAACCCTGGCGGGGGCCACCCTGGCGGGGGCCACCCTGGCGGGGGCAACCCTGGCGGGGGCAACCCTGGCAGAGGCAACCCTGGTGGGGGCAAACCTCGGAGACAACCCTGGTGGTGGCAACCCTGGCCCTAGCAACCCTGACGGGGGCAAGGTGAGGTATAAACCTAATGGACGAGGAAGCATATAGGTGCACGATTCCGGTGAGGCCAATTCCCGATACAACTGCTGTCACCCTGGCGGGGGCAACCCTGGCGAGGGCAACCCTGGCGGGGGCAACCCTGGCGGGGGCAACCCTGGCGGGGGCAACCCTGGCGGGGGCAACCCTTGGTGGGGGGGGCAACCCTGACGGGGCAACCCTGGCGGGGGCAACCCTGGCGGGGGCAACCCTGGCGGGGGCAACCCTGGTGGGGGCAAGGGGCAACCCTGGCTGGCGGGGGCAACCCTGGCTGGCGGGGGCAACCCTGGCTGGCGGGGGCAACCCTGGTGGGGGCAACCTGGCGGGGGCGCAACAGCTTCTTAGGCCCGACCTCCCCCGCCGGGGTCGCGCGTCGGGGGTTTAGGGTTAATCCATTATTACATTGTGCCCTATGGCTAGCAGGGATGCATCAGGTGTGGCAAGCTCGATCTGCTTGGCAAAGCAAGCAGATCTCGAAGCGGTAGCGTTCAGTTGTACCGGCCGCCGCCTGGCGCGGGCGGCCTATGGTTTAGGGTTTAGGCAACCGAGGGCATGCAGGCTGCCATTGGGGGTAAGGGGCTCTCCCCTTCATGTTGGAATTTTTGGGACAAAAAAGACATCTAGCACCATCCCCTGTCTGCAAACCCGGCAAGAATTCGCGATGTACACCTGCCATAGCAATCCCCCGTGCCCTAAACAAGTGTTCCCACACCCCAAGATGAATCTCGAAATCCTGTATCAAAAGTATTCTTGCCGGACAGAACGGGGGCTTGTGCTTGACGGGGTTGAGGGCCTGTGGGGATTTTATGGGGGAGGGCTACCAAGATGAGGAACAACAAACGGACAGCTGCCTGCTCGTCCGAGCTGCGGCGCTCATGCTTGAAACACCCCAACCCAAAACCCTGAAACCTAAACCCTCAACCCTAAACGCTAACCCCTCAACCCTAAACCCGAAACCCTAAACACGAAACTCTACGTTGTAAATAGCTCCTTTCTCCGCTTGACAGTGTCAATGCGGGTGTGAGCAAGTGTGCCGGCGTGTGAGTGTGTTCAGCACTGTGCTTACCTCCCAAGAGGTAGCAAATATATGGGTTTGGGGTTTAGGGTTTAGGGTTTAGGGTTTAGGGTCGAGTAAGTACTAGTGCTATTCCTTTAGGGTCCCTTTAATAAGTATACTCTATACTACAGCTAATACCCCCCCCCCTCCCCCCCCAAAGAGAAAAAACCTATTCTAATGATTCAGGCCCATATATTACACTGCTTGGAAGCTCTGTGCGGGAGTCATGGCGCTTCTGTGTGTGCGCGTGTCCGTGTTGCCGTTGCACCTTCTTTGTGATGTCTTAGTGACGTCTTCCACTTCTGAGTTCTTGCTCTTTGTGCCTTCTTCTCGGAACCGATCACTGGGCACCCGTTCCCGGACCTAAGCCGAGGCCCTAAACCCTAAACCCCCCAAACCCTGAGAATCTTGTTGGTTAGCCGATCTAGCCGCTGTTGCCTAAGCCCTTTTATCCCTAAGCCCCTAAACGCCTAAGCCCTGAACCCCTAAACCCTAAACCCAACCACCTGAAAACCAGAGACCCCTAAACCCTAAACAGCCCCAAAACCCCAAACCCCTAGACCCCTAAACCCCCCAAAACCCCCCAAAACCCCTAAACCCTAAACCCTAAACCCCTAAACCCCTAAACCCTAAACCCCTAAACCCCTAAACCCGAAACCCCTAAACCCCAAACCCCCCAAGCCCCTCAGACCCCCCTAAACCCCTGGCCTTGAGCCAAGGGCCGCCCGCTCCGCAGAGCAAAGTGCGCAGCCGTCAAGCAGTGCAAGGCCTCGGGACGCAAAGGAGGCTCGGTTTGTTGTTTAGGGTTTGGGGTTTAGGGTTTAGGATTTAGGGTTTAGGGTTTAGGGTTTAGGGTGTTTCATATTTTCCCTTTAATTATTGGGTTCCAGAGGCTCTTTTTTCAGAATATTTTTGGGAAGACTATTCATAGATTCCCTTTGCTGGTCGTAAGAGGACCTTACTTACGAACGTCCTTGGGAGACGGCTATCTGAATTGCTATCCCCTTTGGGGTATCATGTGGCCCGCACCTCTCTTCAGAAGAACCCCCAAAAAGGGACCGTAATTTGCGGTGAGCAGACCCTCTGGCGCTGAAGACTAGTAGGTTTGAGCGCCCAGGGTTTGTAGGGCTCAAAGATGGAGAGGTTTAGGGTTTCCCAACGTGCTCACAGAAGGCCCATTTGCTATTTGTGCCCATGCTACTCACGTGCTTGCGGGTGCAGGGTTTGGTCTAGGCCCATCTCCCGGCGATTTGTGTCCATGCCACTCACGCGATTGAGTGTTTGAGGTTTTTTCGGGTCAGGTCTAGGTTGCCACATCAGGACCGATACCCTAGATCAAGGGATTAAATGAGGGACCCTTATAGGGGACCTTGGGGGTGATTTAAAGGGGTTATTCAAGGCTACTTAAAGCCTTGCAGCCATGTCTACTAGCATGTTGTGATGTTCCTAAGCCCTAAACCCTAATCCCTAAACCCCAGGCCCTACGCCACACAGTCTGACCCAGCCTGATTCTTGCCGCTTGTGCCCTGTAGGAGGCCGAAGAAGAAGATCTGCCATATACGCAGGCAACGACTTGCCTCCAGGGTTTGGTTTAGGGTTTAGGGTTTAGGGTTCAAAGTTTAGGGTCTAGGGTTTAGGGTTTAGGGTTTAGGGTCTAGGGTTTTGGGTTTCGGGTTTAGGGTTTAGGGTCGAGGGTTTAGGGTGAGCCTAAGCCCTAAAGCCCTAAACCCTTAAACTTCCCAAATGTACACGTTTCCCTATCACTTTAATTGAGACTATTCCTTTTTTCCAAGGAAATACAAGCTTGTTCCCTACATACCTTCTAGTTCCTCTCCTTGAAAGGTTTTGGATGTAACAGGCTTGTTTTTTTGTCGTTGCGGCACGGCTTCTGCCGAACAAAGCCCTAGACCTTCAGATCTAAGGCCCTCTTCATCCCCAAGAAAGGGTTCAGGGTTTAGGGTTTAGGGTTTAGGGTTTAGGGTTTAGGGTTTAGGGTTTAGGGTTTAGGGTTTTCAGTTCCGGAATTCGGGTTCGGCAGTGCCAGCGAGAAGTATATTTTTCGTACCAGCTTCCCCCATGTCGCGAAGATGCAAAGACGCCAGCTCCATCCTTGCGAACAACACACACACACTGTTTCTAGGCTGTAGAGTTTAGGGGTTTAGAGTTTAGGGTTTAGGGTTTAGGGTTTCGACTCTCCTGAACGTTACCCTTGAACCGTAAGCAACACCCAGCTTTGCCCGACCCACGAAGCCCAGGCAGCTCTCAGCTCCATAATATGGGGTTTAGGGTTTAGGGTTTAGGGTTTAGGGTTTAGGGTGAATAATTCCAACTAGTATTCCCCTAGGGTCCCTTTATAGTCATACTACAGGAATCTCCCAAAACCCTATTAAAATTATTCAGGCCCCCATATTATGCCTGCACAGAATCAGGAGTAAACCCCTACTACGAGCCCCACACCCCCAAATCCTAAACCCTAAACCCTAAACCCTAAACCCTAAACCCTAAACCCTAAACCCGCGAGTTGCGAGCTTGTGTTGAGGGTCTGGGGCTCAGAAGGCTCTGAGGTTTACGCGTCTTCTCGGGGTTTTTTAGGCTCAATGTTAAGGCGGTTCAAGGCTTAGCGATTCGGGGTGTGGGGCTTGTAGGTTTAGGGTTTAGGGTTTAGGGTTTAGGGTTTAGGGTTTAGGGTTTAGGGGTTTAGGGGTTTAGGGGTTTAGGGGTTTAGGGGTTTAGGGGTTTAGGGGTTTAGGGGTTATTTTGGTTTAAGTGCACGGTTCAGGGGCCCAGGTTTGAGGTTCACTAGGCTGGCAGCCATTCAAGCGCCCGAAAAGTACCCACCCACCCAGAGAATCCCATACCATTAAGATAATAAAAGTTTCACACGCAACCCAAATTCTTAACCCTACGCTCTCGTCCCTGAACCTTCAACCACCGTAGAACCCTCAGCCCTGAACCTTGAACCCTAAATTTTAGGGCTCCTCAACCCTCATGCGAGGGGGGAGGGGGCAGGGGGGGGGTACAGGGGGGGGGGTGGGGTGGGGAGGGGGGGGGGGGGGGGGGGGGGGGGGGGGGGGGGGGGGGGGGGGGGGGCAGGGGGGGGGGGGGAGGGGGGGGGGGGGGGGGGGGGGGGGGGGCAGGGCCAGGGGGGGCCAAGGACCTTGCCCACTGATTTTCGGACCTTGCCCGCTAAATTTCGGACCTTGCCCGCTAATTTTCGGACCTTGCCCGCTAATTTTCGGACCTTGCCCGCTAATTTTCGGACCTTGCCCGCTAATTTTCGGACCTTGCCCGCTAATTTTCGGACCTTGCCCGCTAATTTTCGGACCTTGCCCGCTAATTTTCGGGCCTTTCCCGGGTCCGAAAATTAGCGGGCAAGGTCCGAAAATTAGCGGGCAAGGTCCGAAAATTAGTGGGCAAGGTCCGAAAATCAGTGGGCAAGGTCGTGGGTCAGCGGGCAAGGTCCGAAAATTAGTGGGCAAGGTCGTGGGGCAGCCAATGGACCTTGCCCACTGATTTTCGGACCTTGCCCGCTGATTTTCGGACCTTGCCCGCTAATTTTCGGACCTTGCCCGCTAATTTTCGGACCTTGCCCACTAATTTTCGGACCTTGCCCGCAAAGCCATTAACATTTATATTATATATGAAAGAGTGGTTTAGGGTTTAGGGTTTAGGGGTTTAGGGGTTTAGGGGTTTAGGGGTTTAGGGGTTATTTTGGTTTAAGTGCACGGTTCAGGGGCCCAGGTTCGAGGGCTTGTCCCTATTTTTGTTGCCTTGTTACAGCTCATCTGGCGCCCCCTGTACTCTACGCCCCGCGAAGGTGTCCTTCTTCTCGGACAACAGCATGAAAGACAGCAACCAAATGAGGAGACTTGAGAGTTTAGCGTTTGTTTTTTTAAGGTTTTAGGGTGTCGAGCAGTTTCGGGCTCGTGCCTTTGTTTAAAGGGTTCAGGGTTTCGGGCTCTTCTCTTTATGGGGTCTAGGGTCTATAGGGTTTCTTTGGGGCCCCGCAGGGTTGTAGCCCTTGGTGTGGTGACCTATGAGGTGAGAAGCTGCAAGCCGCTTAGGCCTAAACCTCATACATCCCCACCCCACCGCATGGAATACCTACGGGGATCCGAATAGTTTACTTCAACCCTAAACCCTAAACCCCAAACCCCAAACCTCAAACCCGAAACCCGAAACCCCAAACCCTAAACCCTAAACCCCCATAGCCGTTGTTCTGGGCCCGACTTGTGTTTGCGTGGGGGTCGTAGGTGCGGTGTTCCAGGGTGCAGCCTCTACACGTCCCTTGTTGCTTCTGTAGGATTTAGAGTTTTGCTTGCATTGGTCCTGTCAATTTGGCTGAATGGGCGAAGAAGCAGACTGCGTTTGCCCTCAACCTTTCTAGCACCTTTAGGGAGGAACACAAGAGGAACTGTCGGTTTTACGGCACTTAACAGTAAACCCTAAACCCTAAACCCTAAACCCTAAACCCTAAACCCTAAACCCTAAACCCAGTAGGGCTATAAGTCCCCTAACTAAGGTTGCAACCATAGTTACCCTTCCTATAACCCTGCTTGTAAGTACCCATGAACCTCCAAGTCCCTAAACCCTAAACCCTAAACCCTAAACCCTAAACCCCAAACCCTAAACCCTAAACCCTAAACCCTAAACCCCAAACCCTAAACCCTAAACCCTAAACCCTAAACCCTAAACCCTAAAGGGGTTCGCAGGGTTCCTGTCAGCCCCCTGCACCAGGAGACGCCTTCCGACCATCCTTCCCTTCACATCTTCCGCGCACACCACCGAGGAACGACCCTAAAGGATCCTTAAGCCACCCTTAATACACCCTAAACCCTAAACCCTAAACCCTAAACCCTAAACCCTAAACCCTAAACCCTAAACCCTAAACCCTAAACTCTACCTTAAACCCCAACAGGAATCCGATTTTTGAAGCCCAGGGTTGGGGGGGCTTGGTCGCATGGAGTCTAGGTTAGTTCAGGGTGGGTGCCCCAACCCCTCCCACATTGGGGTTTAGGGTTTAGGGTTTTAGGGTTTTAGGGTTTAGGGTTTAGGGTTTAGGGTTTAGGGTTTAGGGTTTAGGGTTTAGGGCGGTTTAGGGCCTGCCACAGAAACCCTCAGCGCACCCATGACGCAGGCCATTCACTCCTGAATGGGGGTTTCCGGAAGTAGGGGTGCCTTATTGAGGTCCTTATTGTGGGGGAATCCTACTATTCGGGGGTCTACATTAGGGGTTCCTTGTTTTCGTAATCCCCTAGCTGATTGGACGTGAGGCTTAGGTTTTAGGGTTGAGGTTTCTGTGCAGTTTCTGGTTTCCAGACAGGGTTCAGGGTTTAGGGTTTCGGGTTCAGGGTTCAGGGGCTTAGGGTTCAAGGTTCCGGGTTTAGGGTGCCCTAAACCCTAAACCCTAAACCCTAAACCCTAAACCCTAAACCCTAAACCCCAAACCCTAAACCCTTAACCCGAAACCCTAAACCCAACTGTCGAGTCCTCCGACACACCGGCAGCCGCCAAAGCCGCCCGTTGGGAGATGGCCTGTACCTGGGGCAAGTTCTTGCTGGACGCGTGGCGGCAGAGTGTTTTCTTTAGGGTTTAGGGTTTAGGGTTTAGGGTTTAGGGTTTAGGGTTTAGGGTTTAGGGTTTAGGGTTTAGGGTTTAGAGTTTAGGGTCTGGGGCTTATTTGGTTTTGTTTACGTCTTAGGGTTCAGGGCTTTAGGGTTTAGGGTTCAGGGTTGAAGGTTTAGGGCTCAGGGTTTAGGCTGGCAGTCTTAAGCCCTACAACCAAAGCCCGTTGTTCGGTTTGACTCCTCAGGAGGCCCGTTGCTGTAAGAGCGGCGAATTAGGAACAAGAACTGATCATTCTAGAATAGTACCCCAACAATGGGGCAGTTTTGAGACCCTCGGCCCACGAGATTCAACTCCGAAGGTGCTGGGGTTGAAGGTTTGTGGTTTAGGGCCTTCGAAGGCTTTCTGGGTTTAGAACCCTAAACCCTATAGACCCTAAACCCGGGCTGTTTCGGATCCTCCCGTTGGAGGTTTCAAATCGTGTAACCCGACGCTGCTTGTCAGTGTGCCTCCGAAGTTCAGGGATGAGGCCTCATAGGGCTTAGGGTTTAGGGTTTAGGGTTTAGGGTTTAGGGGTGAGGGTTTATAGGGTTACAGGGATTAGGGCTCCTCTTGTCACGCTGCTAAGGGGCAACAGAAGGGACCCCTTAAAGGGACCCTTATCTCTTATTCCTCTATAATACAACCCCTATATATACCTCATGTAGTCCCTATATACCTAAGTAGCCCCCAAATGACCCCTAAACAACCGCTTAAGCAGTCCCTTGACGTTGCGCCTTCACTGTCTGCTGCCCTTGACCCATGACATCATCCCGTGACGCAAGCATTGCGGCCGCATCCATTCATAAGGTCCAGGGGTGTAGGGACCCTAAACCCTAAACCCTAAACCCTAAAACCCGAAAGGCGACCTGTCTGTTCGTGGTTTCGGAGAAGCGATGCATCACCTCCTCCACTCCTAACAACCAAGGCTCAAGTGCAGTAATGTGCCCTCTTACTTCTGAGTCTCTGCGTCTGTTGACTCTCTTCTCTCTCCTCTCTCTCTTCTCTCTCTTCTCTCTCTTCTCTCTCCTCTCTCTTCTCTCTCTTCTCTCTCTTCTCTCTCTTCTCTCTCTTCTCTCTCTTCTCTCTCTTCTCTCTCTTCTCTCTCTTCTCTCTCTTCTCTCGCTTCTCTCTCTTCTCTCTCTTCTCTCTCTTCTCTCTCTTCTCTCTCTTCTCTCTCTTCTCTCTCTTCTCTCTCTTCTCTCTCTTCTCTCTCTTCTCTCTCCCTCTCTCTGTTGTTTTTTCTTTGCTCTCTCTCTCTCTCTGTGAATTTGCATAATACTTAGCCGTTCTGGCTGCGTTTCCATCATCTTCCTTATGCTGCCTTGTTCATGCGCACGCCAGCATCCTGCACCTGCAGCGTTTAGGGTTTAGGGTTTAGGGTTTAGGGTTTAGGGTTTAGGGTTTAGGGTGATCGAAACCCAGGTTTGGATTTGCATGATCCTCATCGTGGCGCTCCGCGGTGGGGCTAATGGAAGCTCCATCATCAACATCAAGAGCTGCTCTTGGGAATACTGGACCGTGCCCGGTCTTGGTTTCAGGGGGGCCCACGGCCACCCTCCAAAACCCTGTAGACTCCAAAACCCCCACGCAATCCACAAGCCTCTCTTGAAGAATCCATCCTTCTCGGAGCGTCTCGAACTAAAGGTGCAAGCTATGAGGGTGTTGAGTTGGTAGACCTCTAGGATTCAGGGTTTGAGGTTTTGGGGTTTTCGGGTTTTAGGGGCTTTGGGGTTTTAGGGGTTTGGGGTTTTGGGTTTTGGGTTTTGGGTTTTGGGTTTTGTGGATCCAGCTGCAGGTTTCGAAGGGTCTCCTCCTCGTCACCGTCACGAATGTCGAGCGTAGCTTCCCTGAACCCTCTGAACCCTAACTTAGACTCTCAACTCTGTAGACCCCTCAACCCTCAACCCCAACCCCCAAACCCCGACCTAGCGCCCCATCGTGAATCCTTTCCTACATCCGTGAACCCTAAACCCTAAACCCGAAACCCTAAACCCCAAACCCTAAACCCTAAACCCTAAACCCTAAACCCTAAACCCTAAACCCTAAGCCCTAGTCCGTGAACCACGACTGCCGACACCCTGAACAGCTGCGCGCACGATTCGGCTTACTGAGCGGCTTGATGCCCGGCACTGCAGGGATCCTTAGGGTTTAGGTGTTTTTTTTTTTTTGTTTTTTGTTTTTTGGGTTTCGTGGGTTTCTTGGTTTTTTTTGTTTTTTGGTTTTTTTGTTTTTTTTGTTTTTTTTTTTGTTTTTTTTGGTTTTTTGTTTGGGTTTTTTGGTGTTTTTGGGTTTTTGGTTTTTTTGGGTTTTTTGGGTTTAGGGTTGGGGTTGGCCCGAAACCTGGAAGCCTAAACCCCAGAACCTAAACCCCTAAACCCTCTTCCAGGTCACAGGAGTTGGGTTCTTGCTGCTGGTCCTCCTTGGGGCCTTCTCACAGCGACCCGAGGCATGTCTCCTTTTTGTTGGGCTTTTCGGGCAATAGTCTAGGGTTTTGGGGATGTTCGGCTTCAAAAGCTGCGCGCCAAGTTGTTTGTTTTTGGTCTTGTGGGGGGGGGGGGGGGGAACGTGGTCCCTTCTTCGGGCCATTGGTTTTGGTTCACAACTGCTCGGCGGGGATGGGGTTTAAGGTTCAGCATAGGCTGGTGAGGCAGACGATTCTGATGTGCTAGCTAGTTGTTGCCGGACACATTGCACTTAGCTAGAAAGAGAAAGCAGGATGATCATTCAACATCCAAGCAGATTCCTCCTGGCTCAGCAGAACAGCCTGATGATTCCGAGTGGTTGTGGATGGACACCTTTTGGGAGTTCTTTGTCATGAAGTGGTAAATTTCGCGAACCAGGTTTCGGGAAGGTGAGTTCGACACCAATCGGCGCTAACTCCTCATATAGGGGTTGGGAGTGCATGCTTGCTTTTTTTGGACTGAACAACCATTTGAAGGCTTTGCACACCCACAGCAGCGAACCAACATGTTTTACTGTTTGCTAAGGGCCGGCGTCCCGCCCGTGAACCTCCATGAGCCTCAGATTCCCGAAGAACCTGGCCAGAAGCAAACCCTACCCCCCTATAGCCTTGCCATGGCTGACCTTAGCTTCCAAGTTAAGCGCTTGCAGCGGGCTCACGCGCATTTGCTCCAGTTGCACCCGCGGCTTATGGTTGGAACCGAAAGCACCATAAATGTCAGTGAAAACGCTTAAGTTCGACACAGTGTGTTGGGAGTATTGTCGCTAATTTTGCAGGGCCGTTTTTCTACGAGCTTTTCGGGCGGCCACCACCATGCGAAATGCATTATTTGTCATTTCTTTCTGGTTGGCGTTGGTTCGAGGCGAAGAAAAGCTAAGGTCAGTGAAAACTTTAAGTTCAACATGGGGTGTTCAAACTATTGTAGCTGATTTTGCCAGACAGTTTTTTGCGACTAACTTTTCGGGTGCCACACCCATGCGAAATTCACCGTCTGTCCTTTTTTCTGGTATGTGATGGCTCGAGCCGAACAAAAAGTCAAGGCCGGTGAAAGCCCTTAAGATCAACACCGGGCGTTGAATTTCTTGTTGCTAACTTTCCGGGGTGGTTTCTCTACTGGTTTTTTCGGCTGTCGGGTGACCGTTTTCGGCGCTGAAAATGGGCAATAACTGTTTGCACGGAGCAACAATTTAGAAACTGTCTTTGCTTCGTTGTTGGATGTTTTATTTGATTTTTTGGGTTTAGGGTCTAGGGTTTAGGGCTTTGAGTTTAGGGTTTAGAAGCCAAACAAAAAGCAAAACGGAAAAAGCCTTTTAAAAAATAGACCTCCCCATTGAAATCCAAATGTGAGCTGTGTTTGGCGGTTTGCAGCTGAAAGGGTTGGGACGGTTGGCTGTTCGGGCTTAATCTGGGAGTTAAAGGTGGCTTTAGTAATGATGGCCATGGCAGTGCGGTGTGGGTGGCTTAGATCCCGAAATCGAGCGACTCTGACCCCAAAAAAAAGTTAGAGACCAAAAAAGACCCCAAAAAAAAGTTAGGGACCAAAAAAAAAGTTAAGTTCAACACCGTGTTGAACCTAACTTTTCGCGTTGGAAATCCTACGTGTTTTTGCTGTTTTCCTACGTGTTTTTTCAGGCGGCAAGGCTACAAACCGACGCCGTTTGACCTTTTTTACCCTTATTTCCCACATTTTTCCCTGAAACACGTCACACGACAGCCCAAAAACCACGTAGGATTCAGCAAAAACACGCAGGATTTCCAACACGAAAAGTTAGGTTCAACACGGTGTTGAACTTAACTTTTTTTTGGGTCTCTAACTTTTTTGGGGGTTTTTTTTTGGTCTCTAACTTGTTTTGGGGGTCAGAGTCGCTCGATTTCGGGATCTAAGCCACCCACACCGCACTGCCATGGCCATCATTACTAAAGCCACCTTTAACTCCCAGATTAAGCCCGAACAGCCAACCGTCCCAACTCTTTCAGCTGCAAACCGCCAAACACAGCTCACATTTGGATTTCAATGGGGAGGTCTATTTTTTAAAAGGTTTTTTCCGTTTTGCTTTTTGTTTGGCTTCTAAACCCTAAACTCAAAGCCCTAAACCCTAGACCCTAAACCCAAAAAATCAAATAACACATCCAACAACGAAGCAAAGACAGTTTCTAAATTGTTGCTCCGTGCAAACAGTTATTGCCCATTTTCAGCGCCGAAAACGGTCACCCGACAGCCGAAAAAACCAGTAGAGAAACCACCCCGGAAAGTTAGCAACAAGAAATTCAACGCCCGGTGTTGATCTTAAGGGCTTTCACCGGCCTTGACTTTTTGTTCGGCTCGAGCCATCACATACCGGCTCGAGCCATCACATACCAGAAAAAAGTACAGACGGTGAATTTCGCATGGGTGTGGCACCCGAAAAGTTAGTCGCAAAAAACTGTCTGGCAAAATCAGCTACAATAGTTCCAACACCCCATGTTGAACTTAAAGTTTTCACTGACCTTAGCTTTTCTTCGCCTCGAACCAACGCCAACCAGAAAGAAATGACAAATAATGCATTTCGCATGGTGGTGGCCGCCCGAAAAGTTCGTAGAAAAACGGCCCTGCAAAATTAGCGACAATACTCCCAACACACTGTGTCGAACTTAAGCGTTTTCACTGACATTTATGGTGCTTTCGGTTCCAACCATAAGCCGCGGGTGCAACTGGAGCAAATGCGCGTGAGCCCGCTGCAAGAGCTTAACTTGAAGTTAAGGTCAGCCATGGCAAGGCTATAGGGGGGTAGGGTTTGCTTCTGGCCTGGTTCTTCGGGAATCTGTCGGGAATCTCGGTCTCATGGAAGCTCATCGGTGGGACGCTGACCCTTAACAAGCCGTAAAACATGCTTGCTCGCCGCTGTGGGTGCGCAGAGCCTTCAGACGGCTGTTCAGTTTCAAAATAAAACAAGCATGCGCCCCCAACCCTGTGTCAGGAGTTAGCGCCGGTTGGTGTTGAACCGACGTGCTCCGCGAAATTTACCATCATGAAGCACCTGCATTGTCAAGCGCTCCGTTGGGGATGACTTTCTGCAAACAGCATGAACGTACCCCACACCCTTACGCCCAGGTTGTGGGAAACCCCAAATCCCTAAACCTTACAAACCCCAAGCCATCCCAAGCCCTAATCCCTAACCCCTAAACCCTAAACCCTAAACCCTAAACCTTCTACCTTCTAAACTCTAAACCCTATAAACCTACCCTCTAACCCCCGTTGCATCCTCGGAGGCTCCGTGGTACCTCTGCGTCCTCGTAGGGGCGCTGAGCGCGGTGGTAGGCATCGGTGGGGCAATTGTACCTTGGTAGCCCCGCGGTATCCTTTTGCCCTTTTTTGAGGGGTTTAGGGTTAAGGGTTTAGGGTTTAGGGTTTAGGGTAACCAGGGCGCCCTTCATACGATATGGTTGCTGGCTTACCAAGGTGCTGAACCCAATGATGGTGAAGAGGGGGATCGAGGCGGGGAGACTCAGCATTTGGGGCATTTAGGGGGTTTAGGGTTTAGGGTTTGGGGTTTAGGTTTTAGGGTTCAGGGTTTGGGGTTTAGGGTTTATAGGGTTCGGGGTTTAGGGTATGGGGTTTATAGGGTTTAGGGTTTAGGGTTTAAAGTTAAAGGGTTTAGGGTTGAGGGTTTTGGGGTTTACTGGTTTAGGGTTGAGGGGTTGAGGGCTTGAAGGGATTTTTTCGGTTTCGTGGTTTAGTGTTTAGGGCTTCGGACGAGCAGCCTAAAATAAAACACTCACCCTCAGCACTGAAGCCCTTGGTCCAAATGCCAAGGTGCCCAAAGACTCAAACCCCCAAGCCCAAACCCAAAAGCCAAGAAATGTGTTCGTTTAATGGCTACCGGCTGTGCCGGCGATCCCCAAGAAGAACGTGAAACCCCCAGACCTCAAGCCCGAAGACGCCAGAAGCCACTGTTTCTCCAGTGTTACCTAAACCCAAAATCCAAAATTCTAAGCCCTGAATCCTTGATGCTTGCAGAGAGTGCTTGCAGAAATTAATCTGACTTCTTAGATCGGGAAGGGGCGGGGGGGGGGGCATTTCAGCCCTTTTGCACTCATGCCTTTGGTCCGATCGCCCTAAATTCTAAGTCCGAAAACAAGGCGGGGGGGGGGGGGGGGGGGGGGGGGGGGGGGGCGGCGAGGGTGTGGGTTTGGGCGTGTCTAAGTCGTTCATCCACAGCACGGGATTAGCCTGTTGGAGTTTCCTTCGTCTTGGGGGTGAGGGCGCTTGGGTTTGGGGCGTAGAGGGTTCGGGCTCTCAGCTGCAAGAGCATTGTGAGACGCCCCATAGACCCCATTCCCGTTTAGGGTTTAGGGTTTAGGGTTTAGGGTTTAGGGTTTAGGGTTTAGGGTTTAGGGTTTAGGGTTTAGGGTTTAGGGTTTAGGGCCCCACCCCTAAACCGTCCGAACTTGAACCCCTTAAGCCGCCTTAAGCCCCTAACAAGACTTCGCGCCCTTTCGCCAAAAGGTGCCGGCAGCCACTGCGACTGCATCCCTGTTCCTCGGTTTCTAGCCCATTGTCGCCCCCCACGACCCAGATGAGGGTTTAGGGTTCAGGGTTTAGGGTTTAGGGTCTAGGGTTTAGGGTTTAGGGTTTAGGGTTTAGGGCTTCAGGGCTTCAGGGTTAAGGATTTGGGGTCGGGTTCAGGGTTTAGGGTTTTGGAGCTTCAAACCTCTTCGAAGCTCCTCATCAACTCTATTCAAACTCCACTGAAAGCCTCAAGCCCATGTCAGTCAGTTGGTGTCAGACTCATGCCGTTCTGCAAGGGAATGCATGTGAGGTGTTCTTACCCGGGTTTGTTTAGGAGCTTAGGGCTTAGGGCGTAGATTCTGGAATTAGAATTTCAGGTTTAGGGTGGTGGGAGTCTAGAGACTTTGGGCTTATGACTTCAAGTCTCTTCACCAGTACCAGGCACTCCTCTGAAAGCAAGCCCTCGTGAGTCGTACAGAAAGTAACCCCCAAATCCCACAATTACAAGAACCGCAAGACCTACAAGACCTCAAGCCAATTCCCATAAGAAAGGGGTCGGAATAATTTCTAACAGAATTCCCATTTGGCCCGTTTGTATACTTTACTGACCCCCCCCCCCAACCCTAAACCCTAAACCCTAAACCCCCTCTATCCAGTATAAGGCCCCTATGTTAGCTCCTTGTGGGAGGATGGTGTTGGTGATGAGCTCGTGCAGTACCTCGCTCTTCGTGATTGGTGGCTTCGTGCCGCTTCTCGTGCTGATGTTTCGGACCCCACTACAAAGCCCTCAGGCGCAGCCCCCTGGAGGTGCCATTCCCCCCCCCGTTTAGTGTGGGCCTTGAAGGTGTAGGCTTCAGGGTTTAGGGTTTAGGGTTTAGGGTTTAGGGTTTAGGGTTTAGGGTTGGGGCTTGGGGAGTGGAGGCACCAACAAGCTGTACGCCTCAGCATCAACCATCCTCCTCCCCCTATCTGCCAGAAAACGCGGAGGAAGTTCAGGGAGGCTAAACCCTATACACCCTAAACCGTAAACCCCTAAGCCCTAAGCCCTAAGCCCTAAACCCTAAACCCTAAGCCCTAAGCCCTAAGCCCTAACCCTAATCCCTAACCCCTAAACCCTAAACCCTAAACCCTAAACCCTAAACCCTAAACCCTAAACCCTAAACCCTAAACCCTAAACCCTAAACCCTAAACCCTAAACCCTAGCATAGTAAGCTGAGGCTGCTGCCGGCCGCGACGTTCGGAGCCGCCTCCTTCCTAGGTTCCCTTTGCGGGAAGTCGCGGCTCGCTTCCTTAGGTTTAGGGGTTTAGGGTTTAGGGGTTAGGGTTTAGGGGCTTAGGGTTTAGGATTTAGGGTTTTGGGGTTTAGAATTTGAAGTGCAGGGCTTAGGGTTTGGAAGCCTTGCGGCATGGTCGCAGGACTCACTTGGGTCGGATGTTGCTGGTTCTCTGGGCTGTTTTGGATCGTGGCCGCCTCCTGTCATGGGAGTAATTAATGACGCGATCACAGCGTAAACCCTAAACCCTAACCCCTAAACCCCAAACCCTAAACCCCAAACACGGTTCTCTTTGTCCAGCTGAATGCCCTCGACTCTGGTCTTGGGATGTGGACCCAGATTCCCCAGAAGCACCCACCCGCCCAACCCAAACCTCAAGCCTTGAAAACAACGAACCCCAAACCCCGAACCCCAAGCCCTGAACCCCAAGCCCCAAATCCCAAATCCCAAATCCTTTACCCTTTTGAGGTCATGATATGTTGGTGGTCTAAAAATCTCGGGTTTTGGGGCTGAGAGCTTGCTTGGTTTAGCCGCTTAGGCTTCTTTAAGACGTCTGCGAATTCTCACCTCATTGGATAACGCCTTGGCTTGGTCAAAACCCTATAATTACCCTAAACCCCATGAAGCCTAAACCCTAAACCCTAAACCCTAAACCCTATACCCCAAACCCTATACCCTATACCCCAAGTCGTCCCAGGGTGGTGAGCTACCTCGTAAGCTGGACCGGTCGCACGTCGTTGTTGGTGATTCTGTCCCTGGCTTGCATGGCAGGGGAAAACCGTTCAGCAGAATGGCAGGTTTAGGGTTTAGGGTTTAGGGTATAGGGTTTCGGGTTTAGGGTTTCGGGTTTAGGGTTTTAGGGTTTAAGGTTTAGGGTTTCGGGTTTAGGGTTTTAGGGTTTAGGGTTTAGGGTACAGAGTTTAGGGTTTAGGGCTTAAGGTTTAGGGTTTCGTGCCTCGGGTTATGGGAAGCATCAGTGCTCCGGCTCTCTGAATCTGTTCATCTCGTCCGCTTTCCTGGTGACATGTTCGTTTCATGGCAACGCTGAACCGTGAACCCTAGAAGCAAACTGAGAGACCGCCAAACCCAAACCCAAAGAAAACACACCAAAGCCCCACGATTGGAACCCTAAAGCATAAACCCTAAACCACGGGTCTTGACAATGAACTGTGCGACCGGGAACTTCAAGGCATAGGGGTTGATGAGGGTTTTTGGGGATTAGGGCTCAGGGTGCAGGACTTTGGGCTGTAAAGCTTAGGCCTTGTAACCCTAAACCCTAAACCCCAAACCGCGGGGGGGGGGGGGGGGGGGGTATGGGTGTATGGGTTTGAGGGGTGATGGGTATGAGGGGTTTAAGGGTTTGAGGGTGGGCATGGAAGTCCCGACTCGGTTTAGGGTTCAGGGCTTACGGCTTAGGGTTAAGCGCTTAGGGCTTAGGGCTTAGGGCGATAGGGTCAGGGACACAGGGGGGGTTGAAGTGCCTGGGGTGTAGGATTTAGGTGCCTGGGCTAGGGTGTTAGGCCTCCTGATGCCGGTCTCTTGGTTTTTGGGGCTGGGCCGCGAGATGTTTGCCATCCTGTGGAGTTAGCAGCCTCTGAATCTTGTCGGAGGACCCTAAACCCTTAAGCCTAAACCCTAAACCCTAAACCCTAAACCCGAAACCCTAAAACCCCACCCGAAGCTATGATTTGCCATTTTTAAGCCAAGATCTGGGAAGCCAAAGGTTGTCGATCTTCATTTTGGTGTCCGGCATCACCGTGTGACCCGCCGGCAAGGTATGCTTGCGGGGGTGTGTGTGAGAGGCACAGACACCCTTCTGCACAGGGCTTCTTCTAAGAGGCCCGTCTCAAAGGCCGTAATGCTTAACGACCTCGGCCTTGTACTCTCTCACAGGCGGGTTTTTGTTGATTTGCGCCGCCCTCAGAAGTAGGAACGCGCGCTTGCTGCTTCATGAAGGGTTTAGGGTTTAGTGTTCAGGGTTCAGGGTTTAGGGGGTCTTCTGTAGCTACTGCCGAGTGCACTTGCAGGCAGGACCTGTTACTAGCTGTTGGTAGCTGCTACTGGGAATTTGAACCGGCCCGGCTCGCACATAAGCCCTAAACCCTAAACCCTAAACCCTACACCCTGTAAATGACCGTGAGCCTGCTTAACGACCTCCGTGGTGTGAAAAGGCAAACTCTTGGTCTTTCAAGCTTTACATGCTTGGTAGCCCACTGGTACCCTTTACCCTTTTGTTTTTTCGTTCTGGGTTCCCTTATAAAGTATCAACCAAAAAAAGGGTGCCCTGACTATAATATGGTTACTGGGCTACTAAGACATCAAAGCCGTAAATGATTGGTTCTGGGGCAAAGGCTCTCACTCAAAGCCATGGATGTGTTGTTTTTCTGTTTCGGTTCCATGCTTTAGCCAGTCCAGGCTAGAAGTTGACAGACAAGTCTAGGGTCAACAGTAACTCATGTTGGAGCATACTTTAAGTTCTAGATGTAGGCGGCTGGAGGTATTGCGGGCACCACACACGGGAATGAAGCACCAAGTAGGCTTTGTGCACAATGCTGAAGCTCTTGAGCACAAAGCTCCACACTCGCTCAGTCCAAGGCAAGGGTTTGCCATGTACTCCCGCGTCCTGCGCATCCAAAACTCGAAAAGCCCCGCAGCCCTCAAACCCCGAACCTCTAACCGTCGAGCACTACAACCCTACAAACCTAGGCCCTAACCCAAGCTCCAAACCCTAAATCCTTCATTACATCGCAATGACTGGCAGGTTTTGTGGGCGCATGGAGCTGGAAGGGACGTATTGGGTCAAAAATGAGAAGTCCCGGAACGAATACCCAGCGACTCTCTTTCTAGGTTCCCAAACCCCAAACCCCAAACCCCAAGCCCCAAGCCCCAAACCCTAAACCCTAAACCCCTAAACCCTAAACCCTAAACCCTAAACCCTAAACCCTAAACTCTTGCGAGGCTCTGCCAGGGTGTCATGCAAACGGTTGCAGACTTCCAAGCCGGCGAGAACCCATTGACCGATTGGAAATTGCCTTGTTGACCTTAGGGTTTGGTGCTTAGGGTAGACTGTTTAGGGTTTAGGGTTTAGGTTTGAGGGTTTGGGGTTTAGGGTTTAGGGTTTTAGCGGTTTCAGAGCTTCGGGGTGTAAGGGTTTCAGACTTCGTCCTGTTTGGGCGACACCTGTACAGCCACCAGGCATGTGACACGAGTTTCCTTTGAAGTGCCTCTGCAGTGGACTGCCCCTTTTTGCGGTAGTTCACCCGGAGAACCGAGGTACAAAAACCCAGGGTCTAGGGTCTAGGGTTTAGGGCTTTGGGTGTAGGGTTTAGGGTCCCCAAAACCCTACATCCTCAAAGGGGCATGCAGCTGAGCCACTTTCGACATGTACAGGGAGGCCACCAACGGCCGAAGGAGAGGCACGATTTATTGAGGGGCAGTCCCAAGCTCCCGTAGGGTACCCTAAACCCTAAACCCTAAACCCTAAACCCTAAACCCTAAACCCTAAACCCTAAACCCTAAACCCTAAACTCTTTGTTTTTGTGCTTTACATCAGGTTTTCAGCCTTACAGACAGTCTTTAGACAGCTTCGGGCCCATTCTCGGGTTTAGGGCAGAGCGTGCCTGGGCTAGAGTGACGAGAGCGCTGCTGTCAGAGGTTTCCGGAGCAATGACTCCTGCTATAAGGGACACTTTACACAAGTCTCTTATAAACCCTAAACCCTAAACCCTAAACCCTTCTGCTACAAGGGACACTTTACACAAGTCTCTTCTTCGAGTCTGGCGGTGGTGCCGGGCCACTCCGCGGCATTACAGAAGCTTTGCCGCACAGCATAAAACGCCAGATGGCTCCCCTACTATTATGCTTAAGAACTCCAGAAGAAACAAAGAACTAGAATGCCTATACCACCCTTATAAGGAATACTATTTTTCATTTTTTTTTGGGGGGGGGTTCTTAAGCAATTAGTAGTCCCAGATGTACAGAGGGCCTTCAAGCTGGTCCTTAAGCGGAGCCTTGCAGCCTTAAGCAGACCTGTCAAGACGACTGCAGGCGGCAGAAGAGTTGTCAGGAGTTGGGGGGTTTAGGGTTTAGGGTTTAGGGTCTAGGGCAAGTTAAGGCTTTCCCAAAAACGGCCGAAGCCCTCCTCCCGCCCCCTATACTCTCGAAACCCAACAGCAAGCCGAAGTTTCAGCGCCAGGGGCGATACGGCACCCTAAACCCTAAACCCTAAACCCTAAACCCTAAACCCTAAACCCTAAACCCTAAACCCTAAAGGCACTAAGGAGCTGCCGAGGTTAAGATCGAGATTCCTTGCGGCTGCTTCGTAAGATGCGGCCCTAGACCCCAAACCCTAAAACCTAAACCGTTAAACTAAACCCTACACCCTAAACCCTAAACCCGAAACCTAAACCCCAAACCCCAAACCCCAAACCCTAAACCACCGAGGCGGCCGCCCCCCCCCCCCCCCCCCCCCCCCCCCCTAGCGTCTAGGCTTTGGGAGGGTGTAGGGTTTAGGGTTTAGGAGGGTTTAGAGTTTGGAGTTGGGGGTTTAGGGTTTAAACGCGATACAGCGCCTGGGTTTCGTTGTTTTTGGGTTTAGGGGTTTACAGATTAGTGGTTAGGGGTTTAATAAATTTGGATTTCAGGGTTTAAGGGTTTAGGGGTTCAGGGTTTAGGAATCCCTTTGCCATGAGGGCTTTTGGGCTCACAAGTATGGCGCGGGACGTCGGGGCTGGTGAATTTCTAGCATGCAATCTCCTGCGGCAGCACCAAGCAACAGAGCCTCTAGGGCCCCAGAGACTCCCAAACCCCAAGCCCCAAACCCCTAAGCCTAAACCCCTAAACCCAACCCTAAACCACAAACCCTCAATCCTAAACCCGGAACCTTAAGCCCCTAAGCCCAAGCCGAAACCCTAAACCCTAATCCCTTCAGGGATCATCATCTCGAGCCCCTCTCGAGTTATTTGCAGATTTCTGCGGCGCCCCTCGCGCTCGCATAGCCATGGCTCATGCCGCTGCCGGCCACACGATTGGCCCTCGTGGCGGCAGAGTTCTAGGGTTGAGGCCCTAAACCCTAGGCCCCAAACCCTAAACCCCTAACCCCTAACCCTAAACCCCTAACCCCTAACCCTAAACCCCAAGCCCTAAACCCCAAACCCCAAACCCTAAACCCCAAGCCCTAAACCCTAAACCGCAAACCCTAACCCCGACTCGGGTTTGGGCATAGGGGTTCTCAGGGTTGGGGAAGCCGAGGGAGCCCTAGAGTCCCCCCCTCCCATACCCCCGGGTCTAGGATTTAGGGCTTAGGGTTTAGGGTTTAGGGTTTAGGGTTTAGGGTTTAGGGTTTAGGGTTTAGGATTTAGGGTTTAGGGTTTAGGGCTTGGGGCTTAGGGTTTAGGGTTTAGGGTTCTAAACCCAGTTGCAGCTTCCTTGAGGTTGATCTCGAAAAGGAGCTTCCGCATTTTGGATCCGGAAGCCTGTGTTCCAAATCCTCTGCTGTTTAGGGTTTAGTTAGGGTTTCGGGTTTGAAAAGGTCGTTAAACTCTGCTGTTTAACAAGTCTTAATAGACCTTCAAACCCGATCTCTTGGGTTTACGAAAATACGGCGACCCCTTATGTCGTCCCCCAAATAGTATCGGATTCCCTGATAACAAGGAGCCCTAAACCCTAAACCCTAAGCCCTAAGCCCTAAACCCTAAACCCTAAACCCTAAACCCTAAACCCTAAACCCTAAACCCTAAACCCTAAACCCTAAACCCTAAACCCTAAACCCTAAACCCAATCAGGTACCCCGAACTTCGGAAACTCTCAAGTAGACCAGGACTGGATGCGATGTGCCGACCTGGGCCCGGGACTCTGTGGAGAGATTGCAAGCTTACGCAATGGAGTGGTCAAGCCCTAAACCCTAGCTGCTAGTTTAGGGTTTAGGGTTTAGGGTTTAGGGTTAAGGGTTTAGGGTTTAAAAGCTTCTCCTCTTGGACAACTCCCAACTAGAGACAACATGAATGTGGAGGTTTCGAACCTTCGAACTCTACGGCAGCTAGATATAAAATAGCGCATATTCGAGCATTCAAACCTTATCTGGATTGCTTCCGCAAAGGCGTCTTAACTTGAATTTTCCCTTTAAAATAGTCACACTCTTGTTGTTAGTGGCCTCCGTGGCGTCATACTTGTGGATACTGAGTGAGGGTTTAGGATTTAGGGTTTAGAGTTGAGGGTTCAGTGTTTATAGGGTTTAGAGGCCTACTGGTTCCATGTTGCTTCAGGGTGTTTAAAAGGGTGCTTTAGGGTTTGAGCGCTCTTGTTCGGGTTTAGGTAGTTTCAGGTTCTCACTTGTGGTTTCAGGCTCAACTGAAAGTTCAGGGTTTAGGGTGTAGGGAACCCCTCAAGCCCTACACGCCCTACATTCCCTCCCCATTCCCCCGAAGAACAACAAAAGCCGACAGGTACGTACACAAAATGAAGCACATGTTGCCCACGTATAGCATATCAGTCTAGGGTAGAGCATGCATTATGGATTAGTATCATCTTGCATATACTGAAACCTTAGGCCCTAGACCCTAGACCCTAGACCCTAAACCCTAAACCCTAACCCCTAACCCCTAAACCCTAAACCCTAAACCCTCCGAAAGATAGGATAGCGCCGGGGCAGAATGTCAGGATTCTTCGACCCGATGACGAGCCAGGTCAGGTCCTGGCCTTCACTGAAAGACAGTGGCATGGCTTAGGGTTTGGGGTTTAGGGTTTGGGGTTTAGGGTTTAGGGTTTAGGGTATAGGGTTTAGGGTTTGGCGTTCAGGGTTTAGGGTTTAGGGTAGGGCCGGATAGGGTCCAGGGTTCCGGGCTGTGAGGGGTGGGGGGGTGTTGCAGAGTTTTGAGCGGGTCAAGGCTTCACACAGCTCCGTCCGCCTACGTACACCACCCAGCCCTGCACGTGATTTTCCCGATGCCGGAAGCTTTGGAGTGTTAGGGTGCCCCAAACCCGAAACCCTAAACCCTAAACCCTAAACCCTAAACCCTAAACCCTAAACCCTAAACCCTAAACCCTAAACCCTAAACCGCAGAAGCACGCCCTGAGGCTCTTGGAGGATAGGGGGGGAAGCACTGCAGGCCCTCTAAACCGCCCAAAAAATAAGTCCCTAAAGCCTAAGCCCTAAACCCTAAGCCCTAAGCCCTAAACCCTAAACCGATTTAGGGTTTGGAGTTTGGGGTTTAGGGTCAGGGGTTTGGGGTTTAGGGTGTAGAGGTTTGGCTTGTGTTTTGTGCGGGCGTGTTCCGAGTCCTCTGGCTGTCTTCGCAGCCTCACACCGCAGGGGTGGGTTTCAGGTCTTGGGCTTAGGGGTTCGAAGCCCTAAACCCTAAACTCTAAACCCTAGCCCTAAACCCTGGCGGGTCCACAACAGACCCGCGCAAAACTGTGGCCCCACCAGCAAACCTGAGATGCAGGACTTAGGTCACCGCCTTTAGTGTTGAGAAATGACGCCTTTCTGCTCCCCAGCGCGCCTAAAAGCAAGAGCTTCCAGCCATTTCTGCCCAGAAGAAGGTTTAACCTTCTCGGAACGGATTAGACGATGTAAACCATGGACGTCATCATGCTTGGGCCATGGATGCTCTCTTCTCCATCAGAACAGAGTAGACCATGGACGTCATCATGCTTGGGCCATGGATACTCTCTTCCCAGAACGGATTAGACCATGGACGTCATCATGGTTTGGCCATGGATGCTCTCTTAATTCTAACTATGGTGAAGCAAACGTGTTATTTAGACCCAGGGCTGGGCAGAAGCGGATGCAAGCAAGACAGGGCTTAGTTTAGGACACGTCGACAGTGCGAAGTAGTGCAAAAAACCCAGAAATACCAGTGCAGTCTACGGATGCCCAAAACATTGCAGGATAATTTTGGATAAAATTTGCGAGGATGAGGTGATCGGCGAAACCCAGGAAACATTCTGAGGGCAACAGAGCTAAACTGCCGAAAACGCGTGGGTCTGTTCTGGCCCCGCCTAGCCCTAAACCCTAAACCCTAAACCCTAAACCCTAAACCCTAAACCCTAAACCCTAAACCCTAAACCCTAAACCCTAAACCCTAAACCCTAAACCCTAAACCCTAGCCCTAAACCCTAAACCCGAAACCCTAAACCCGAGACCAGAAAAGACCCGAGGCTTGCAGCAGCACGTGCGCATGTTTGCCGACGAGGCCTCAGGAAACAGCCTACCCGAAGGTTCATGGGTACTCTATACCCCTTTGGGAATTATTTCTTATTCTTGTTCACATAAACCCCAAGAGGACACTAAACACATCATGTTTATTAAGGTTCTACGGGGAGTATAGTATAGTGCTTAGTCGGGCTCTAAGTCCCCGCAGTATGGTTACAACCATAGCTACCCTACTTATGACCCCTTAGAAGAATATCTAAATCCCTAAACGCCGTAAAGTAGGGTTTCGGTTTTAGGGTTCAGGGTTCAGAGTTTAGGGTTTTTTTGGGGTTGAATAGGGAACCTCCAGAACAACCCAAACCCTCCCCCCCTGTATGTTAGGAGGGGATCCAGACTGAGTCGATTCAGCTGTTGTTGTCTGCAGTGTTGAGGGTTAAACCCTAAACCCTAAACCCGAAACCCTAAACCCTAAACCCTAAACCCTAAACCCTAAACCCTAAACCTATCGGGGTTGCAGCATGCAGTGTCGAGCTCCATACCGACGATGTTGGGCTTTGGGGGGGTTTCAGGGTTTCGGTTTTGAGCTTAGGCCCTAAGTGTTTCGGAAATTGGTGTTTAGGGCTTAGGGTTTAGGCCCCCATAAGCCCTAGCAATCCCCAAACGCCCTAAACCCTAAACCCCATAAGTAAGCCCTGTAAACCCTACGGCCCTATAAACCCGGTAAACCCTAAAACCCTATAAACCCTACAAACCCTAAAAACCCTGAAACCCTATAAACCCTAAGAACCCTGAACCCTAAGTCCTGGCAGAGCAGGCGTGGCCTCTGCCTGTGCGGCAGGCCATCGGGCTTCTAAGTTTAGCAGAGAGCTCAGTAGAAGAGGAGCCTGAAGAACTACGATAGGGGGCGGAATAGTTACTGTGTTTAGGGTTTGGGGTTGGGGGGTTTAGGGTTTAGGGTTTAGGCTTAAGGGTTTAGGAGTTAGGGTTTAGGGCTTAGGGTTTGGGGTTTAGGGTTTGGGGTGGTAACTACTATTTCTAAGCTTGGGAACCATGGGCCCTCAGTATGGCCCCTTACCCTTGTTCAGTCATAGGGATCTGGCCCTTGCTCTAGATCGATATACATATTACATGCAAGCATTATATAACCAGGTGGACCGAAATTAAAGACCCACCCTTCGGATCCCCTATATAGGGGTCGGAAGATCTTCTCTTTTGGTCCCTGAATAAGAATACCAAAATAACCCAAGCAAGTCGACATGACCATTCTTATCTGGGCTGTGCGCACATGACTTTGAACTGCTTGCCTGACTCGAAATGGGAGGGGTGTCTGTTCAGCCGGGTTTAGGGTCTAAGCCCTAAATCCTAAACCCAAGAGGTGACCAATAAGCCCTATGCCCTAGAAACCCTAAAACCCCATGAACCCTGTAAACCCTGTAAATCCTATCAACCCTATAAACCCCCAAACCCTAAACCCTTTCAACGCTAAACCCGATAAACCTTAAACCCTAAACCCCCTAGAAGCCCTAAGAACAAAACAAGAAAGCAACAAGGCGCGGCAGTCGCCCTAAACCCTAAACCCTAAACCCTAAACCCTAAACCCTAAGCCCTAAACCCTAAACCCTAAACCCTAAACCCTAAACCCTAAACCCTAAATCAACAAAAAGGCGCGGCAGTCGCTGCTCCGCGGGCCGCTTGCGGCGGGCTGGGCTCTCACGGAGCATTCTGGGATTGCGAGGCCCCCGGGGCTCTCGTTTTGTTTTAGGGTTTAGGGGTTTAGGGGTTTAGGGTTTAGGGTGTAGGGGTTTAGGGGTTTAGGGGTTTAGGGTTTAGGGTTTAGGGTTTGGGGTTTGGGGTTTAGGGTTTCGCGGGTTTAGGGTTCAGAGGGGGTTTGGGTTTAGAGGGCTTGGAGTTTGGAGGCTTTGGAGGGTTTAGGGGGGTTGAGGGTCTAGAAGTTGAGGGCTCCGGGGTTCGGGGTTTAGGGTTGGGCGGTTTAAAACCCTAAACCCTAAACCCTAAACCCTAAACCCTAAACCCTAAACCCTAAACCCTAAACCCTAAAAACCCTAAAAACCCTAAACCCTAAACCCCGTTAATCAAGGGGCCGTCTCGGCTTGAGGGTTCAAAGGTTTAGGGTTGAATAAGTGTTCAGGGTGTAGGGTTGAGGGTCGGATCAGGGCATGCTCGCTCAATTTTGCTTTCAGGGCTCAGTGGTGCCTGTGCCCATCTGAAATGTCGCACAGCCCTCAACCCTAACTTTAACCCTAAACCCTAAACTTCTGAACTCTAAACCCTATGCCTCTGAACCCTAAGCTCCCAACCCCGTAGCCCTAAACCTTAAACCCTGAACCCTAAGCCCTGAAACCCTCTGAACCCTCATCTCCAAACCCCGAAGAGTAGCCACTGTTGCCCTGCCATGGCGCCGAGACCACGCGGAGGAGCGGGCCGGCAGGCGCGATCATTGAGCCGGCCTTGGGATTTAGGGTGTACGGTTTAGGGTTTAAGGTTTAGGGTTTAGGGGTTGAGGTTTCCTAAACCCGAAACCCCAAACCCTAAAGTCGCCCTAAACCCTAAACCCTAAACCCTAAACCCTAAACCCTAGAAGCCCTGAACCTCAGAGTCGAAGCCCTAGACCCAAAGCCTGAAGCCCCAAGCTTCACGGGGTTTCATGTTCAAGGGCTTGGAGCCCACCTAGGAAGACCCCTAAACGCGGGGGGGGGGGGGTTTGCTGTTCATCTTCAAGAGCCGATTCTGTTCATGAGCCGTTGCGTTTCTATGAGAATGTTTAGGTTTTTTTCGGGTTTTAGGTTTTCGGGTTTAGGTTTTGGGGTTTTGGGGTTTTGGGGTTGTGTGTATTTCAAGACGCTTCGGATTTCTGCGTCAGTGGTTTGCAGCGGCTTAATCTTGGCTATCGGGGCTCTGGAGGCCAGGAGGCTTGTAGAGCGCTTGCCGGCTGCCGAGTGCTGCTTCGAGGTGAGCCTTAAACCCTAAACCCTAAACCCTAAACCTAAACCCTAAACCCTAAGCAATCTCGGACAATCCACGTCCAGGCGGCCTTGCTGCTTATCGTGCTGGCGCTGTTGTCGGGCTCCTTTTCCTAAATTGGAGCTGCACGGGTTTAGGGTTTAGGGTTTAGGGTTTAGGGTTTAGGGTTTAGGGTTTAGGGTTTAGGGTTTAGGGTTGTGGGTACCTGGAGGTTCATGGCACTGCTTAACCAGTTATAACTGTACTTATAACTGTACTTATAACCATATTAGGGCACTTAAGGGGCTGATAGGTGGGTAATGAGTACAGTTATAGTTGGCTAGTAAGGAGCATGAACCTCCAAGTAAGGCTTACCTTAAGCCTACTTTGCGCAGGGTCTTTCTGATCCCTACAGTAAGAACTCCCAAAACTCGAAATTCCGAAGTCCTAACCCTAACCTCAAATCTTACAACCCTAAACCCTAAACCCTAACCCTAAACCCTAAACCCTAAACCCTAAACCCTAAACCCTAAACCCTAAACCCTAAACCCTAAACCTTTCGAACTCTTCAAGACCAGGTGGGCAGGCCCGAGTCCACGTTACACCCCCCCTCCCCTCAATCCGCGAAAGCCATTTAGCTGCGCGGGAGCTCTCCTCCTAAGCTCCGAAACCCTGCGGTAGGTCTTAGGGTTTAGGGTTTAGGGAACCCTAAACCCTGAACCCAAAACCCCAAACCCCAAACCCTAAACCCTAAACCCTAAACCCTAAAACCCTAAACCCTAAACCCTAAACCCCAAACCCTAAACCCTAAACCCTAAACCCTAAACCCTAAACCCAGTTCCAAGTTCATGAGGTTCCTCCGCGTTCCTTTCCTTGGGCCGCCGCGCGGTCTCACTGGCTTTGCCAGCTCTACTCGTTCCCCAGGCTTGGCGGGTGTATGGCTTTACTTACTAACTACCAGGGTTTAGGGTTTGGGGTTTAGGGTTTAGGGTTTAGGGTTTAGGGCTAGGGTTTAGGGTTTAGGGTTTAGGGTTTAGGGGGTATGGGTAAGGAAGTTTTGGAAAGGGATGCGAAGCACTCTGAGCCATAGACCCTGCGCAGCCTTAATTCCTATAAGCCCTATGGAGCCCTGGACAGTAAACCCTAAACTAGCCCTAAACCCTAAACCCTAAACTTTGTCATAGTTGGGTACCATGTTACATTTTTAAGGGTACTTACACCCTATAAGGAAAGGGTATTTAAATTTTTCATATTATCCCAACCATGAACTTAGTAAACCCTAAACCCTAAACCCTAGACCCTAAACCCTAAACCCTGAACCCTGAACCCTGAACCCTAAACCCTAAACCCCAAACCCTAAACCCCAAACCCTAAACCCTAAACCCTAAACCCTAAACCCTAAACCCTGGCAGGCAGCCTCGGCCAAGGCAAAGCCGCAGGACGACTACGGCATGTCAAGCCTGGACAAGCTGGAGAAGATGGTGCCGGGCCCAAGCTGAACCGTTTAGGGTTTAGGGTTTAGGGTTTAGGGTTTAGGGTTTAGGGTTTAGGGTTTAGGGTTTAGGGTTTAGGGTTTAGGGTTTATAGGGTTCAGTTCAGCCAGCTTTCGGCCCATGATGAGCACCCCTTCAGACTCAAGAAAACCGACTGGAGCTCAGTGCCGAGACTGTTCCGCGCAGGCGGGCAGTTCCTACAACGACCCCCTTGCCTGCAAGAAGCAGTCGGAGGGCGAAACCCGCAAGGAGACCGTGCCCCACATGTAACCCAATATGCATAAAGAAATCCGAGTAGAGTAGGCCCTTATTCCCTTGGTTTAAGGTCTTTTTTCGACTTAGGTTCCCGTATAAGCCCCCTGAAACCAAGAAGGGCACCCCTTGTTTTTCCTAGGTTACTCTTGGGTCTAGACTAAACCCTAAACCCTAAACCCTAAACCCTAAACCCTAAACCCTAAACCCTAAACCCTAACCCCTAAACCCCTAAACCCCTAAACCCCTAAACCCCTAAACCCCTAAACCCCTAAACCCCTAGACCCCTAGACCCCTAAACCCCTAAACCCCTAAACCCCTAAACCCCTAAACCCGAAACGCTGGCGCACATGTGTCCTCGTTTGTCTTCTCTCGAAGCTCTGCAAACTGCGCGAGCAAAGAGGACTGCCTCGATCGGGAAGCCTGGGAGACGGAGTGTGCGAAGCTGAAGCTGCTCGGCTGAGGCTTAAGGGGTTTAGGGTTTAGGGTTTAGGGTTTAGGGTTTAGGGTTTAGGGTTTAGGGTTTAGGGTTTAGGGTTTAGGGTTCCCCAAACCCCTAAGTCTTGAAGCCCTAAACCCCTGAACCCTATAAGCTCTAAGCCCTAAACCCCAAAAAGGCCTAGAGGCCGGGAATCCATCGATTTCGTCTCGAAAGTCGAAGCCCTGAATCCCCAAATGACCCTGCAAAAGCGCCCGCCACCTGAATAAACCCGAAGCCAGCCCCTGAACCCTAAGCCCTAAACCCTTAACCCTAAGCCCTAAACCCTAAACCCCAAACCCTAAACCCTTACCCCTAAAAGCCCTAAACCTCAAACCCTACACCCTAAACTCCCAAGGAAGCAGGGGAAGAAGTGCGTCCCGCCACCAGCTGACCTGCTGAGCTATCGCTGAGCTTTAGGGTTTAGGGTTTAGGGTTTAGGGTTTAGGGTTTAGGGTTTAGGGTTTAGGGTTTAGATTTTAGGGTTTGGGGTCTTAGGGTATTTTCTATCTGAAGAGACCTGTAGAGTTGTGGCTTCATGCATGGGGTTTCGGTTTGAGTGTCTAGGGGCCCGAAACCCTTAAACTGAACCCGAAACCCTAAACCCTATAAGCCGGGAGTCGGACAGCAGAGGTGGCGCGGACGACTCGATGAAAAAGGCTGTTTAAAGGTGTTGGGGTTTAGGGTTTAGGGTTTAGGGTTTAGGGTTTAGGGTTTAGGGTTTAGGGTTTAGGGTTTAGGGTTTAGGGTTTAGGGTTTAGGGTTTAGGGTTTAGGGTTTAGGGTTTAGGGTTTAGAAATTGCTACTCTTGGCCTGGACCGGCGATCTGCAGCCCCTTAACATCACAACCTAGAGTGCGTGTACATTCACTCTCCTCATTACCCCTAAACCCTAAACCCTAAACCCTAAACCCTTTTCCCCAAACCCTATACTCTGCAGTCTTCTGACTCAACCTGAAGCTTTCGCAAAGCCCGTAAACCCCCAACCCCAAAACGCCAAGGGCCAGGGTTAAACCCTAAACCCCTCTAAACCCCCGAAGTACACCCTACCACCAAACCCTAAACCCTAAACCCTAAACCCTAAAGCCTAAAGCCTAAAGCCTAAACCCTAAACCCTAAACCCTAAACCCTAAACCCTAGCAGGACTGCCTACTTCTCTGGCGACCCTCTGGTTCCCTGCCAGACGCTGGAGTGCGCGCAGTGCCCTCTTGGGGAAGACGCCCGGCCCTGGCTTGTGGGTGGTGCGTGAGGGCTTTCAGGGGGTTTAGCCCAAAAACCTACACCCTGGAGTGCGGGGGGGGGGGGGGGGGGGGGGGGGGGGGGTTGGGGTTTAACGGTACTGGAGATTGGGTGTTGTAGGGTGGAGACTGTTGGTTGGGCTTTAGGGTTCAGTGCTTTGGGGTGTTGAGTTTGGAACTAGGGTGTAGTTCTTGTCTTGGGGATTGGTATTCAGGGAGTGTGCATCCAACCCCCAGCATGCGCCGGAGTTCAGGAGTTGTGAGTTTAGCACCCAAGCCCTCAACGTTCACCCTAACCCTGAACCCTAAACCCTAAGCCTTAAACCCTAAACTCTAAACCCTAACCCTAAACCTGAACCGTTTAGCAAGGTTACCATCCGCTCGGCGGTCCTGCTGACTGCAGAGGAGGACCTCAAGACCTATGTTTGTGTCCGTCTCTCTCGCTCTCTCTCTCTCTCTCCCTCCTTTTTTTGGGCGGGAAGAGGGGACACCATGATGTTAAGTTTGCTTTCTCTCTGCAATATTATATATATATATACATATACATACATATGTATATATATATATATACATATGTAGGTATATAGGTATATGTATATATGTATATATATATATATACATGGTTGGACACATACATACATACATACCTACATACATATATATATATATATGGTTGTACACATACATACATACATACCTACATACATACACACACATACATACATACATACATACCTACCTACCTACATACATACATACATACACACACACACATACATACATATACACACCCTGATGCACAACTATGTGGTATACGTATGATTTTGAGTGTACCTTGTTGGATTATTGGGGCAGATTCCTGTTGTCAAAGGCGGGGACAATACGAAGATCCTGATGAACTGGCTCGTGAAACAAACCTGCGTGTTCGTTTTTGAGTGATGGTTTTTGAGTCGGATGCTTATTTCAGAACGGACTCAGAAATCATGATCCGGCGAACTGGCATGCTTGAAAGCTCCAGCCTAGACGAACAACCACGGCACTTGTGCATTAATGTACACTTCACTTGCTGACTTGCACCGGCACTGAATGGCGCGGATGACTGATGAACATCCATGTTGATGAGTTTCTGCTTGGACTACAAAGTTGCAGGCAGTAAGAGACAGCAGGTTTAGGAGGGTAGTTTCATGGTCCCTCGCCTCCTTCAAAGGGTTCTGATGTATAATCCCTTAAGTTGTTATAGGGTATATAAGGGGTACCCTTTTCAGGGCCCTGTACTTAGGGACCATGTAGCTACCCACAGTGAGAAGGTTAGGACAAGTAGCAGTTGGCCTGACGGAGCGGCTTGGGGCTTTGCTAAGGTTGGCTTCTGCTGCTTCATTCTCCAGGGTTTAGGGTGTAGGGCGTAGGGTTTAGGGTTTAGGGTTTGGGGTTTGGGGTTTGGGGTTGAGGGTTTGGGGGTTTAGGTTTACCCGAAGCCCGCCACCCGAAACCTCAAACCCATGATAGCTCGAGATAGTCACGGGTGGGCTTTTCCCGACGGAGGGTGAACATCGAAATCTAGAACCCAATCGCCCTTGGGGCAAGCATATGTTCATGTTTTTGGGTGTTCCGAGGGTTTTAAGGTTCGACCTGGAACCTGCAAGTTGCGGGGTAGAACATAAAGCCACGAATCCGGTTTAGGGTTTAGGTTTTACCCTGAACCCTGAACCCTGAACCCTGAACCCTGAACCCTGAACCCTAAACCCTAAACCCTAAACCGGCTCTGCTGCCAGGAGGTCCTGCGAACAATCTCCAGGACGCCTGACAGCCACGTTGTCCGAGCCTCATCTTTGCGAAGAAATTCTACATCCTCGACCCCCCCCCTCCTCCCGCCCTTGCCCCCCCCCCCCCCCCCACCACAAAAAACAACAATATAATAAACAATAAGTAAGAATAAAGCACACACACACACACACACCAAAACACTCAAATCTTTAGGCCATGGACTTGCCACTTCATAGCAGCGTTTGAGAGGGTGTCGTGCCTAGGCTTTTTGCAGCCCTGAACCCAACACAATGGCCCCGAGATGACGAGAAACCTCGTGACCTTCAGCCTGTGGGACATGTTGCCTCTCGGCCGCTATTGGGGGTCCTGAAGTGACGTCTAGGGCTTGTGGACGGGGGGATGGAGGGGGGGGGCGGGGGGTTGGGGTGGGGGTGTACATGGGGTTGATTCGGGTACCTATTTGCAGGGTTCTTAGAGTCATGTGAAGGAGGTTGTTCTTTATTTGCGGTATTGAAAATACCCATTTCGGCACTACTGTTTCGACACCTGCATGTCAGGTCAGGAGAGCAACATAGCAGACACCGCGAACCATGCGTCCGCCGCAGTGCCCACAGTATAAAGTGTACAAAGACAAAACGTTCGTGCAAATACCGCTTCACATGCAACGTGAGAAGGCTTCAAGGTCTTCTGACCCCGACATTGAATGCTCCATTGCCTCACCCTGTCACATTGCGAACTTCCTCGTCGGTATTAGAGAAGAGTGAGGCCCTAAGCCCTAAACCCTAAACCCTAAACCCTAAACCCTCAAGGACGAAGCTGGATACCCTGCTCTTCCTCCAGGAGAGGCAAAGCAACCCCCCTTGCGCTCGCTCTGAACCGCACTCGCCCTAAGCCGCCATTACGCCGCACCGTTCAGCATCAGCCCAAAACACGGTTTAGGGTTTAGGGGTTTGGGGTTTAGGGTTTAGGGTTTAGGGTTTAGGGTTTAGGAACCTCTACACTCTGTAGCCCTAGAACCCCGAATAACACCCTACAAGCCCTGTCGCGCTAAACCCTAACCAGCCCAAAAACCCCTCAAACAAAATCAGCCCCAGACCCTCAAAACCCTCAACTCCTTAGCAATGTCCCGAAACCCTAAACCCTAAACCCTCAACTCCTTAGCAATGTCCTTGAGTTGCATGTTCTCGGCTTGGGCCATGGGGAACGCGAGTCGCACCAAAGCATGGGGCTTAGGGTTTTGGGGTTTTGGGTTTGGGTGGTTAAGGTTCTTTTTCGGCTTGAGGGTTAGGGGTTTAGGGTTTAGGGGTTTGGGTGTAGGGACCAAGAAGGGGCCCATAACTGTAAACACACCCCCGCGTGTAAGCCTTGTTGCCAGACGGGCACTATCTGGAGCTTACTAGTATCGCCCTATCGCCCCCCAAATAGCCCCCTATCAACCCTCGTAAAAAGGCCCCCTATCAACCCTCCCAAAACCCCAAGCCCCAAACCCTCAGCCCCATACTTAGCCCTAAACCCTAAACCCTAAACCCGAAAAACCCCAGAACAGTTGTCAGGAGGAGATCACCTGGAGCGACATTGTGTACTCCGGCTGGCCTTTGTTCGCCATTCTTGCTGGCTTGTCGACGATGATCAGCGGGAACAAGCGGCCCGACAGTGAAGTTTAGGGTTAGGGTTTAGGGTTTAGGGTTTAGGCTTTAGGCTTTAGGGCTTAGGGTGTAGGGTGTAGGGTTTAAGGTAAAAGCTTGTTATGTCTAGGTGGTAAGAGTACTCGACTTGGTGGTGGCTTTGATTGACTTCCGGAGTTCAGGGTCATCCGCAACATAGAAGATCCAAAGCCGTAAATCTTAAACCCTGAACCCTGATCCCTGAACCCTAAACCCTATACCCTAAACCCTTCATTTAGAAAGGGTTCGGCTCAAGAATGCTCAGTGCGTGGGGGGCTTATCTTATGATCTTTGTCCGGCAACAGCAACCCGCCCAAGTTGTCCACAGGGCAGGGTGGCGATGGGTCCATGTACCCATACGTAGGTATGGTAGGGTTTAGGGTTTAGGGTTTAGGGTTTAGGGTTTAGGGTTTAGGGTCTTAGGGTTGAGGCTTAAGGTTTAGCGGTTAGGGTTGAGTAGATACGTAGATGGTAAAAGAACTGTACAAGACCTACTTCCTCACCCTGTGGCCCCTCCCAGAGAACTCGAGACCTTCTGGATTTCCAGCTCACGGCTCCATAAATATATACCTTCAGCCAAAGAAAAGCTATGAGCCCTAAACCCCATCATACCCTACACCCTGACCCAACGAAAAACTTAGAGCCCAAAGCCACAAACCTCTAAATCCTAGACGCTGTTTCGTCCCCCCCCCCCCCCTGAAAGCCCGTGAAGCCAACTTTGGGCCTGCACCCTAAACTTTAAAAACCCGAAGAGCTCATATGCTCAATACTTGGCCCCCTAGAGCTCTTACGCAGGAATCCCTTTAAGCCTAAGTACATCCCTATGGGTCCATGTACGTAAATCGGGAATTCTTGGGCCTGAAAGCACCTCCTCTAGGGACTTTGGGGCCCAAGTATATGAAAAATAAGGTACATGGGCCCTGAGGGTCTACTATTTAGGGTTTGGGGTTTGGGGTTTAGGGTTTAGGGCTTAGGGTTTAGGGTTTAGGGTTATTTAGGTACATGGGCCCTTCAAGAAGAACGTGGGCCAATGAACAAGTAGAAGGAACCAGGCGCTTGCTTGCCGGGTGTACGGGGGGGCGCAGGCTGGCAGCAGAGGCTTGCTGGGAACCCTAAACCCTGAATACGAAATCCGAAGCCCTAAACCCCAAACCCTAAATCCGAAACCCTAAACCCTAAACCCTAAACCCCAAACCCTAAACCCTAAACCCCAAACCCGAAACCCTAAACTCTGCTTAAGCCCCTAAACCCTAGCAAAAACCCCTCATCCCCTCGTTGCCCTTGAGGCTGTTTCTGCCTCACAACATCACGCAGAACGAGGAGGAGTGGGTGAGGCGGCTGAGGCCATTGGAACCTCTTTTATCCTCCTAGTTTTGAGGGTTTTTGTTCGTTATATAAGTTTAGGGATTTGGCGCTTCAGGCTAGAGGGTTCATTTAGAGTTCGAGCGGTTGTTTAGAAGGTTTAGGTATTTAGGGGTTAAGGCTTCAAGGTTTATTGAGGGTTAGGGTCTGGGGTTTAGGGTTTGGGGTTTAGGGAGGGGTTTGGCAGTGTTGGGGTTTAAAAGGTTTAGGGGTGTTGGGTCAAGGGTGGGTCGCATCCTCCGCGCACACCGCCGCGCGGGACTTGTGTTTCGACATGGGCGAAGGCTCATGTTCCACCCCCTCCCAACCCAATCCATGACCTTGATGGGGTTCCGGCTTCAGGATTAGGGTTTCAGGATTTAGGGTTGAGGCTGCAAAGCTTCAGGGTATCTAGGGACTTCGAGTTAAGGGATTTAGGGTTGCGGGTTTTGCTTGTTAGGGTTTGGGGGCTTGAGGGTTAGGATTTCGCATTTAGGGGCTTGGGGTTTTGTGGCGGAATGGTATCGCCCCCCCCCCCCCCCCCCATGGCTCAGGGATGACTTGGCGCGAACTCTACGTCCCCAGAGCTACCACGACGAGACCCTGACACCTGCACATGGGGGGGGATGCTCTCACCCGAAACCCTCAACCCCAAAGCCTAACCGACCCCAACCCAACACCCCCCACCCCCCAAAAAAATGATAAAAATCAATGAAGACTAAGAATGAACATTAAAATCATTAAGCTAAACCCTAAACCCTAAGCCCTAAGCCCTAAGCCCTTAACCCTAAACCCTAAACCCTACCCCCCCACCCACCCAAACAACAACAATAATCAGAACTCCTGGCAGCGGTCTGGCTTTCGGGCGTGCTAGATTATTGGTGTGCTTTTTCAAGAGGGTGCTCTTGAAAACTGTGCCCTGCAACGGGTGCTTCACGGCTCTTGAATCGGTGGTACCCGAAAGGGTGTAGGGTTCAGGGTTTAGGGTCTGGGGTTTAGGGTTTAGGGCCTTTGGGCCAGTTAAGGGTTTAGGGTTTAAGGGGCCCCCAAAAAGGGAGTGTACTTCTTGGAGAGCTGGCCATGTAAGGTCTTCAACCCAGCCGTCCTCATAAGCTTGATGGTCTCCCCTTCAGAGTTACCCACCCAGAAAAGGGTGCCCTTATTAAGATGTGGTTGCTGGGCTACCAAGTAAGGATCCTCTCCTACCTCGGCCCGAACGACGAAACGTTTCAGCGCTGGCTCCGGACGACGCAGGAGCCCTAACCCAGGAACCCTGAACCCTCAACCCTAACCCTAAATCCTAAACCCTAACCCGAAACCCTAATCCTAAACCCTAAACCCTAAACCTCTTGTACTCAGCTGTCTGATTGTGGTTTCCTTCAGCATTCTATGTTGTAAATGGGGATCTCTTCGAGTTCTAGTGCTGCAGGAAGAGGGAAAGAGTGTGTGTGTGTGGCATTGGCTTGCAGAAACAGTGATTTCAATTCCAGTGGATAGATCCGACCCCAAACGCCTAAACACCTTGAACCCAAAACCCCTAATCCCTGACCCCTCGCAGCCCTCCAGCCCTAAACTAAAGCCACAGGCTCCGCAACAAATGCTCAGTGCTTGGGCTTCATGGGTACCTATAAGTTGGGGTATAAGTAGGGTGACTCTGGTTACAACCTTACTTCGGGGGCTTAGAACTTAGAACCCTTCTTCATGAACCTTCAAGTGAGATCCCAGGAGCACCAACGTCAGGCCTGCGATCCGGCAATTCTCTTGGCCACAATTCTCGTGGCTGCCGCCGGGCTGACGTCGAGGATTTTTTGGGTGGGGAGAGATTGGAGGGTCGTGGAGAGGAAGAACTCTTCCACATTCTATAAAGAGCTACAAGCTCTAAACGCTTAGCCCTCAACCCTTACACCATCACGAGAGAGCGGGCATATGAGGGGTACCCTTTGTAAAGGCCCAGACAAAGGGACCATGTGACCCTAAACCCTAAACCCTAAACCCTAAACCCTAAACCCTAAACCCTAAACCCTAAACCCTAAACCCTAAACCCTAAACCCTAAACCCTAAATAAGAGATGCCAAGGATGGTGCCGCTGCCATGTCGCTGCCTCTGCCAGCAGATCGGTACTTGCAGACGTTGCAGCGGGAGGCCACGGCTGGTTTAAGGGATTTGAGGGTTTGGGGGTTTGGGGGTTTAGGGTTTAGGGTTTAGGGTTTAGGGTTGGGATGTTCCCCTTCTACTAACAGTCTTTACTAGGGATTATAGCACCCCCCGATTAGAATCCCCATTAAGGACTGTCAGTAGAAGGGGGAACATCCCAAGTTTGGTGAGTTTAGGCGTTTAGGGGTTTACAGGGTTAAAAGGGTTTACAAGGGCTTAACTAGGCTTTATGGGGCTTACAGTTTTTTTTGGGTTTATAGGGTTAAAAGGGTTTACAAGGGCTTAACTAGGCTTTATGGGGCTTAGAGTGTTTTTTTTTTTTTTGCGTGTGCTTTTTGGGTTTGAAGGGTTTTCAGGGTTCAGGGTTTCCTTCCGTTGCAGGACGTCTGGTGTGGCGTCAGGAACCAAAATCTAAGGTCTTCTGGCCTGAAGCAATTCCATGCTTGAATGTTCATAGGTACTTCTCCATACGGTTGTAGGTAGGGTAGCCATGGTTGAAGTAAGCCCTATAAACCCTAAGCCCTGAACCCCAAAGCCCTAAAGCCCTAAATCCAAAACCCTGCCCTAAATCCAAAACCCTTTTGGGTTCGGGCCCCAAAATCATACAAGGTGTTTGGGGTGCCGCTGGGCATGGGGCCTGTTTGGGAGATGTTTGTGGGTTTAACAGGCATCGGCTGCCCTTCGAAACAAAGGCACCCATGGGTTCCATGGGCTTAGGGTTTAGGGTTTAGGGTTTAGGGTTTAGGGTTTAGGGTTTAGGGTTTAGGGTCCTTGCAGGTGGGAACCAGGCAACAAAGCTGAGCTGCAGAGAGAGGGTTTTTTTCTCTCCCTCTCTCTCTCTCTCCCTCTCCCTCTCCCTCTCCCTCTCCCTCTCCCTCTCCCTGTCTCTCGAAAACCTTTGCAAGACCTCATTGTCCCTTCTCTCCCACGAGTGGCGGCCCTTCTTGTCCTTGCTTCAGGTCAAGAACTGCCGAGCGCCGATGAACACCTTTGCAGAGTTTCTTGGCTGCCGACGACGCACATTCTTCTCCTAATGTAGGGATTATAGGGGCCTTAGTAATTGGAATAGGGTTTTGGGGATTGTTATTATTATCGTTTCAATATGAGGGACCATAAGGGAATGTTAGGGCCAGAAGGTCGGGCGCTTTTCTCCCTGCTGCTGCGGGTGTTGGCGCGTTTCGGTGCCTGCCCGTGTTCTTTGTGTTCACTTGTTTTGGGGGGGTTGGGTTCTCTTGATCAAGAAAGCGTTTCCCTTTTTCTGGGGGCTTAGGCCACACATGTGCACCCCCAATATCTCCCTCTCTCCCCTCCTCTCTTTCCCAGTTCCCTGTGCCAAGTTCACTCCAAATTCAGCCTCAAAGTCTAAACTGTCCTAAAAAAATTTCCCGAAACGTATCTACCCTACTTTCTAGATAGAGCCTAACTCCCTGCCATAGTGCAACCCTAATTCCCTAATTCCGGAAGCCCGCTTGTCTAATCCTCAAACCCTAAACCCGGCTTGAAGCTTCATCTGCTTACAAGTGGAGTTGTAAGTCCGCTGGATAAGGCTAGAACCATAGTTACCTTACTTGTCACCTACTTATGAGCACCCATGAACCTCCAAGTAGTTGCCTAAACCCGAAACCTCAAACCCTAAATCCTAAGTCCCGAGGCCCCCGCTTGCATCTAAGGGGTAGTTATATGATCCCTTACCTTCTTTCAAGGGTTCTGAAGTAGCCCTTGAGCCCTAAACCCTAAACCCTAAACCCTAAACCCTAGCCCCTAAACCTTAAACCCTAAACCCGAAACCCTAAACCCTAAACCCTAAACCCTAAACCCTAAACCCTAAACCCTAAACCCTAAACCCTAAACCCTAGCTCCGTCTTAAGGCCCACATGAAGGGGACGCCCCCCTTAGATTGCAGGCTCTTCTCGTGGCCGTGGCCTCTCTTCGAAGCCATGGACTGGCTGCAGACCCCAACTGAGGTGCCCTAAACCCTAAACCCTAAACCCTAAACCCTAAACCCTAAACCCTAAACCCTAAACGCCCGAAACCCTAATTCCTGGAAGGGCGAGTTGAGGGGTGTAGGGGTTGAGGGGTTGAGAGGAGGGGTTTAGGAGTTCAGGGTTTTAGTTTTTTCGCATTCTGGGCTCAGGGGTTAGAGCTTTAAGGTCTGGGGGCTTGCTGCGGAATTAACCTCGAAGTCTTCATATCGCGGCCCCCCTCCACCAAAAAATGCCTTCAGATTCAGGCAACTGGTATTTCTTTCCATAGGCTTCCCCGAATTCTAGGGCCCAGAGTTAGACTGTTGTTCACTTTTTTTTCGGGCTTATCTTCCCTTATAAGCCCCGTGAGACCCTTAAGGGCAAAGGCTGCCTAGATTATTCCTACGCTACTCCTGGGTCGCGAATTTTCGGGACGTATAGATTCTAGTGCGCACGATATTTCCACACCAAAAGTAAGGGCCGAAACGCCCCAAACGGGGGGGAGGGGGGGGGGGGGGGGGGTAGTGGAGGGGACCATTTAGGGCACACAAGAACCCTAAACCCGAAACCCTCAACCCTAAACCCTAAACCTAAATCCTACAGCGCGCCAGCTGCTCTTGTTGAGGTGCCCGTCACCATCCGACCCTCCCCTCTGCATCGGCACTTCTGGCGCTTTCAAGGCCTTGGGCAGACTGGAGGCCGGTAGAGGGTTATATGGGTTTAGGGTTTAGGGTTTAGGGTTTAGGGCTATAGGGCTATAGGGTTTAGGGTTTAGGGGTTTAGGGTTTAGGGTTTAGGGCTTTAGGGTTTAGGGGTTAGGGGTTTAGGGTTTTAGGGTTTTTAGGGTTTTATGGTGTTGGGGCGGTGATAGGGTTCTAGGGTTTTAGGGTTATAGGGTTTCAGGGGTTTAAGGGGTAGAAGGGTATATGATACATGAGCTTTTTGTGGCTTGGGTTCGGGTTTTTAGGGGGTTGAAGGGTATAAGGGGATATCGGGTTTAAGGGTTTATAGGGTTTACAGGGTTCATAGGCTTTGTGGTTTTGGCGTTTAAGGGGTTAAGGGCCAGTTAAGGGTATAACGGTCTAAGAGTTTACAGGGTTTATGTGTTTAAGGGTTTGAGGGCTCAAGGGGCCCTAAACCCTAAACCCTAAACCCTAAACCCTAAACCCTAAACCCTAAACCCTAAACCCTAGTTTAAGGGTCTTTAAGGGTTTATAGGGTTTAAGGGTTTGTAGGGTTTAGATGTGGAGGTCACAAGATGGCAGGGAGCAGCGGTTTCAGCAACAAACGCCCAGAAAACCAGCCTCAAGCCTCAAGCCCTAAACCAAACCCTAAACCCTAAGCCCTAAACCCTAAGCCCTAAGCCCTAAACCCTAAACTCAGGGCCCAGGCCGCCCCCCCTACGTTGGGGGGCGGCGCTTAAGCCCTTCGATCTCGTTGGCGCAAGCCGACCCAGGTCGCTCGGAACCGGAACACGTTCTCCTCCAGAGTCCCTTTAAAACAAGTTATTTCCCCAAACCGACCCTGGGGTCGCTGGCCTTTTTGGGGAGGAGGGTCGAAAATCAGTTTTCTCCAGATTCTGACCCCCCCCTGACCTTCCTAGCCCCGCTGACCCCCCTGACTGGCCGCCCTGGCCCCTCTGGCCTTTCTGGGCATTCTGGCCCCCCTGACCCGGGTGGCTTTGCCGCCTTGGACGGCGTGGGGTGGGAGAAAAGTGTTAGATGGCCCTCCACAATCGGGCCAAAGCTGCTCTTCAGCACCTCACGAAGCTTTCGAGCTTGTTCTGAAACCTAACCTTCACAGCATCTACGCCCTATCACAGCAAACCCTAAACCCTAAACCCTAAACCCTAAACCCTAAACCCTAAACCCTAAACCCTAAACCCTAAACCCTAAACCCTAAACCCTAAACCCTAACTTACAAAACCAGGGAGATCCCTGCACCAAGGGAAGATCTGTGCCCCTCGCTATCGTCGGCCAGGAACCTTCGGTGCCTCACCCTGTGAGAAGTAAGGTTTAGGGTTTAGGGTTTAGGGTTTAGGGTTTAGGGTTTAGGGTTTAGGGTTTAGGGTTTAGGGTTCAGGGTTCAGGGTTTAGGGTTTAGGGTTTAGGGTTTATGGTTTAGCGAGAAGTATACTTGTAGGGTTTAGACTTTATACAGGGTTTAGGGTTTACTTAGGGTTTAGGGTCTATATTGGGTTTAGGGCTTGGGGTTTGTATAGTATTTAGGGTTTAGGGGTTTAAGGGTTCTGTTTTTTTAGCGTTTAGGGTTTAGGGCGTTATTGCTAGTGTTATTGTTATTGTTATCACGACTGTTGCTATTTCTGTGATTATTGCACTTATTGCGATTATCGTTTCTTCGTTCCTGTTTTTTTTTGTTGTTTGCTTTTGCTTTGGGGGGGGGGGGTGCTACATGGCTTAGGGCAGGTTTGGAGGGTTTAGGGCTTGGGGTTCTAGGGCTCTAAAGTGTTTAGGGTTTACAGGGCTCAGGGTTCTTTAGCCCGTACAGTTCTACAACGCTACAACGCGTGCAGTCAATCCGTAACTTCCCCAACGAAAAACCCTAAAGCCTGCGCCTAGGAAAACAACCCAAAACCCGCAGCCGTACACCATGCTTCCCCGCCCCTCAAAAAATCAAAAACCTCATTTAGGGCTTACATACACATACATACACCCAAAATGAAGCCCTTAAACCCCAAACCCTAAACCCTAAACCCTAAATTAAACAGGGGTAGGTTTGAACATGCTTCTACTTCTTACTACCCGTAATCCCTTTCTAGCCCTTACACAGCCATGGAAGTTCGTTTTAGGGCCCCCAAAGCCCTAAACCCTAACCCTAAACCCTAAACCCTAAACCCTAACCCCTAAGCCCCTAAGCCCTCAAACCTTGCACCCCTGGACTTGGTTCCTTGAGGCTTTGTTGGGGACAACATCCGCGCCAAGCTTGAGCCGCACTGCAGCCTCGTTTTCCAGGAGGGGGCTTTGGAGGCTTTGGTTTTGTTTTCTTGGGGTTTGGCGGGGTTTTGTGGGGGGGGGGGGGGGGTTGGGGTGTTTTGGGGTTGTTTTGGGGAGGGTTTTGGGGTCTTGGGGTTTTTGGGGTTTCGGGGGTTTTGAGCTCCGGGTTCGGGTTCAGAGTTTATTTTGCAAGGTTTGTGGACTCAGGTCGTGTCATTGCGTGCGCACGCCAACTCCATCAGGGGGAGAGGGGTTGGGGTCTTCGTGCAGATTCACGCCCCTTCGCAATCCAGTTTATGGGAGTGTACAAAATTGGGAACCCCTATATTAGACCCCCAAATAGTAGGACTCCCCTTATAATAAGGACCCCAATCAGGTACCCCTGATATCGTAAACCCCCATATATGATTTTGTCATGCAACCCTAAATAACTTTGAGTCTTTATTCGTATCTTCACCGTTCGGATTGACTGCCTCTGGGCCTTGGTTTATAAATCTATGCCTTTGCTCCATTGAGGAACATGTTTTTCTTGGATCGAGGCGTATACCTTGGGTTTGGGTGGCTGCCTGATAAGCCCTAAACGCTGCCTCGGATGAGGCATGGCTGCTGAGAGAGTGTGGATTCAGGGTTGCACTTTGCAGTGCTTGGGGTGCCTTTTGACCTTGGTTTCAAATTCGACTCCGACGGAGAAATACTACCGCCTCAAGCACGCCATAATGTACAACCAAAAGATATTGTGCTTTGAGCCTCGCACACTTCAAAAGCAGTGCAAACCAGGGTGTGGGGGGCTGGTTCGGGCACCCTTGACCCAACACCTGCACCCGATTTTCGCGAAACATTGATTCGACAAGTCGTGGAAATGCTTTGCTAACTCGGCTGGAGGCCGGGGCGAGGTATAGGGGTTTTAGGGTTTCGGCTTTTTTTGTCTAGGGGTCAACTTATTCGCATTCCGGGCCGCCACCGAAAGGTTTGAACTCTCAACAGTAGAGAGTTCCCTCGTGTAAAGCCCCTGGGGATGGTAGTCCCCTATCAAAAGCCAGTGAGCTAGTGCCTGGCCTTCCGAGTCGATCCAATACTGTGACCTAAACCTTAGCTAAGACCGAAAACCCGAAACCCTGAAATCGTACCCGAAAACCCAAACACCCTAAACCCTAAAACCCGAACACCCTAAACCCTAAACCATCCTAAACCCCAAACACCCTGAACCCTAAAACCCTAAAGCCCCCAAAAAACGAACCCGAAACCCTAGACATTGAGACTCCCCAAACACCCTAAAACCCTAGACCCCAAACACCCTAAAACCCTAAACCCCTAAAACCCCTAAAAACTCGAACCCCCCCCCCCCCCCCCCCACCTCGAAGCCCCGGTCCTGTCAGCGCAGAACGCCTTCGACACGGCGCTGGAGATGCTTCCATGGTCGATTCGGATCCACGCAGCGTTGGCTGATGTCCGAGGAAGTTGGGGTTTAGGGCTTATTAGGGTTTAGGGTTTAGGGTGTATAGGGTTTGGGGTTGTGGGTTTGTTGAGTTTGTCCATGGTTGCAGAACTTTGGGGTGGTCGGGCGATTTGAGGGGGCTTGTTCAACCAGGGGGGCGGGGGGGTTGTTGGCTTTAGGGCAACTTGCAGCCCGAAACCCTAAACCCTATAAACCCTTGCCCCAGGGTTTTAGGACTAAGGTCATGGACAGCAAGCTTCCGATTTCGGACACTTTGGGGTGGTGTTCCCTTCACAATTACACCCCTTATCTACGATTTGCTTAAGATCCCCGCAAAAAAGGTAATAATCCCTATATTGCACTTATAAGGATGTTTTTCTGTTTGTTCTCTTTTGATGTTTGTTTTTTTTTGGGGGGGGTCTTAAGAAATTAGTAGTTGCGTGGTATGTCTGCAGCCCTCGTACCTTCACATGCTCCCGAATTCATATGCCTTACTTGCATAAGGCACTCACCTGGGAACCTTCCACGCGACCTTAAATCCTAAACCCTACTTGAAGTTTCATGGTACTTATAAGTAGGATCATAAGTCCCATGTAAATAGGGCATAGTCGCCCTCCTTGTAACCCTCAGCACCCATGACGCTGCGAGTAAGTCTGAAGCCGAAACGCACAGAAAAGCCCCTAAACCCTAAACCCCAAACACCCTAAACCCTAAACGCTGAACCCTAAACCCTAAACCCTAAACCCTAAACCCTAAACCCTAAACCCTAAACACCCTAAACCCTAACACCTCACAACTGAAGGTCGTGGATGTGGGTCCCATGCTCGGAGACTGCTGCCTCTGGTCTTTACGCCGACAGGAGGGGGCTCCGTCAGCGTTTAGGGTTTAGGGTTTAGGGTTTAGGGTTTAGG
>CAJNDS010002348.1:182500-220000 GCA_905221605.1 Symbiodinium natans
TTTCATTTTTAGGCATTCTCGGGTTTAGGGGCATTTTAGGGTCAAGGTTTAGGGTTGGGATGTTTTGGGGGTCCTTGGAGAGTTAGATGCAATCGGAATTTGTTCGGACATGTCATGTGCAACCCTAAACCTTACAACCCGAAAAGCCTCAAGGCCTTAAACCTACACCCCTAAACCCCTAACCCTACACCCCTAAACCATACGCCGAAACCCCGCAATTCCAACTCCTTGGAGGCCCAGGGCTACTTACCACGGTACGCAGGGCAACTCATTATGGTTCTGCCTGGCCAGTACATTATTTTCGGGCCCTCAGAACCCTACTTATCACCCCTAAACCCTAAACCCTAAACCCCAGACCCGAGACCCCCGACCCTTGACCCTAAGCTACCCACGGACCTTCAAGCGGACTTGCCAGCTGCAACTGGACTCGGGTGACTACCGGCCCCCTTTGGATGTGCTCCACCAATGGCTGAAGCTACTTGGCTCAATTCCTAAACCCTAAACCCTAAACCCTAAACCCTAAACCCTAAACCCTAAACCCTAAACCGGGTCGCCTGAAGCCTGTGGGGTCTGCAGTTTTGGGGTTTAGGGAAATTATGGTTGAGGGTTGGGCTTTGATTCAGCTGGAGCTGACCGGAACCGGATCTGCAATTTTGGGGCTGAGGGTTTAATGATGTCTTAAATTCGGGGCATGAGCTTTCTTTAGGGTTTAGGGTTTAGGGTTTAGGGTTTAGGGTTTAGGGTTTAGGGTTTAGGGTTTAGGGTTTAGGGTTTAGGGTTTAGGTCTTCTCAAGCCTTTGCTTGTTTTCACGTCAAGTCGGGTTCACCAAACTTCACAGCTCGGACCCCTCATCATGTTGGCACGGAAGCTGGAGATCCTAAGCCAGGCTCGTTTTGGGGTTTGGGGTTTAGGGTTTAGGGTTTAGGCTTTAGGATTTAGGCTTTAGGGTTTAGGGTCTAGGTCGCAAGTCCCAAACAATCCCCGAAATGTCCATCCTAGCCAAGCCCTTGGCCCGACTTCATGCTGGAGGGGGAGTCGAGGTAAACCCTGTTGTTGGGCTTTAGGAGCTTTAGTTGTTTCAGGGGTTTCAAGTCTTTAGGGGCTTCAGGGGGTGTAGGGGTTTCAAAGTAGATCCCCGTAAGCCTTCAGGGTTCCGAAGAATGACCGACCCAAGAGTATAGGGTACTATTTGGGGCTCCCCTTTAGATCTAGGGGTCTGCGTGAATCCTATATAAACCCTAAAAAGTAATACAGGCACAGGGGGTTTGCATAGCATTTAGGAGGGTGTACTCCTGTTCTGGGAAATGTCCAAATGTCCAAATGTTTTTCAAGATTCTTCCTTTCATATTCATCTCTATATAGCCGCATTCTTCAAACGCCAAAGCAAAGCCCTCAACACTAAGTCACAGGTCCACAGGGCTCAGCGACCTCTACACAGCGCGCGCTGTTCTGCATGAGGACGCCAGGGCAATTTGCGGGCTTTCGTCCCTGCATTGCAAGCCCAAAGCCGGGACCAATTAGCCCCAAACCTCTCAACTACCTTAAACCCTAAAGCCCTCCCCACCCCTCCCCCAAACGTACAATAAAGAACGTAGACAAATATCCAAGAACCGAACCGGACCCCCGCAACCTTGACATGTTGTGCATGCTCCCCAACAACTGAGGGTCTATAGTGACTGCTCCTCAGTTGGGAGGCAGGAGAAGGCTTCTCTTCTTAGCCTAGCTGGGTTTAGGGTTTAGGGTTTAGGCCTTGTTCTGAACGTGGCTTTAGGCCTTTGGGCTTAGGGTTTGCAGCTGTAGCTGCGGTGACTAAAAAAAACGGGTGTCGGCTTTAGGGTTTCTGGGGTTCGGGTGTAGGGGTTCTAGGGTTTAGGGGTTTAGTGGCATACAGGATTACAGGGTGTACAGGGTGGTATGCGGTGTATGCGGCTTAGGGTAAGCAAGGGCTGCAAGCACTCCACAAGACCCAACATGCTCCCTGCCAACTGTGTGCGGCAAAGCCAACCTCGAAAGCCTACTTCGAAAGGGCCTTTGGGGTTCAGGGTTGAGGGTTGAGGGTTGAGGGTTGAGGTTTAGGGTTGAGGGTTTAGGGTTTAGGGTTTAGGGTTGAAGCCTTCTCTTGTGCCTCCCGCCAACAGACGATCCTCATTGCCACGCCCACGACGGCCTCGCCTGGCAAAAACCTGGTCGCTCGGGCTTTGCCGCGTCCCCAGACTTTTACGTTTATGGGTGGTGTTTCTGCAGCCCTAAACCCTAACCCCTAAGCCAGGGTGGCGTTTCTGCAAAATCTTCGAATCTCTGGAAGGTGGTCTCATACATCCTGATAGACTCAAAAACCCACACTTTAAATGAGCTTAGCCACCCAAGACCCCCTGAAAATGTTGTTTTGGGTGCGGAGGGTAAGGTATGTGTGCAGAATTTACTTGTGTCCGCTTTACGCATTCTGCATGCTCTTCTTGGGTTAAGGGAGTCAAAGGGGGGCGGGTTCAGGTTGTACTGTTGACAAAAATCGAAGGAAAACCAGGGTCCTTACTAGCGTTCCATGGCCTGTTGCTACATCTGGGGCTCCATGTGTTGGCAGCATTCCAGGCTGTAGGGGTATAGAGTTTAAATTCAGAGCCAGAGGAGTCTAAGGGTGGGGGTTCCGAGCCAGAGGAGTCTGAGGGTTGGCCCTACGCAACCTGCGTTGGTATCTTGTAGCCTGAATCCCGAAGCCCTAAACCCATATAGGGCTTCCCAGTCACAACCCGTCTCTTTCTTCAGCCCATGAAGCGTCCGATGACCCCATGGATCCGAAACACGAATCCCCTAAAAAGCAACCTCTCAAGACCCTAACCCCTAAACCCTAAGCCCTAAACCCTCTCAAGATAGTGGCAATTAAACTTGAACAGTGGTCATTGTGAATTGTTAATGCTAGCGTGGAGGGGAATCATGTATAGGAGTGGAGTGGCAACCCGCCAGGCTGCGGCGGAATCTGAATTGCACCGCGTGACATGGCTGGTGCCTTTCCTTGGGGACAAGTGAACCCTAAAAGTGGGTTCATATTACCCTATACTACTATAATTCCTATTAAGGTATATGAGCCCTAAACCTAAACCTAAACCCCAAACCCCAAACCCCAAACCCCAAACCCCAAACCCCAAACCCTAAACCCTAAACCCTAAACCCTAAACCCTAAACCCTCTTACGGGTCATGTCGTCCCCAAGGTTCTCGATTGTGCAAGTCGCAAAGTCGCAACCAAACAGGTGCGGAGAGCGAGTGTGTCGCACATCGTTCCGAGGCATGCTTGGCAGTTACAAACCCTAAACCCTAAACCCTAAACCCTAAACCCTAAACCCTAAACCCTAAACCCTGAAAAAAGTTACAAGGCTCAAAAAGCCGAATATGTCCAATCTCCTGCGCTGCTTACAACTGGGCTTCAAGCCAAGAAGCCTCAAAGCCAGCAACTGCCCCCCCGAAACGTTGGCACTCGCATCTTGAATCCATAGGGCCACCACCAGCCCTGCCGCCCCCCCCCCCCCCCCCCATTTAGGGTTTAGGGTTTAGGGTTTAGGGTTTAGGGTTTAGGGTTTAGGGTTTAGGGTTCCCCCTATTTGGATCATGTTACCAGTTGCGGCGTGACGTGGCGCCCATGGCTGCGGCCATTTCTGACGTGTTTCTCCCGCGGCCTCCGTTGCGAAGTGTGTTGCCGCGGCGACTGCCATACTCAAGCCTCCCGTCGTAGCTTCCACTCAGCCCTTCAGGGCCCTTTAAAAGCCTTGAAGCCGACCGCGCAAGTCCTCACTCCTGTGCCCTGTGCTTCTTATTCCCGCCTTAGAGTAGCCTTGGGGCATTTGGAGTTCAGAGCTGATATGAGCAAGGGCCTATTGTGGTGACTCTGACTCTCTACGGGGGGGATTCACTGAACCCTAAACCCTCAATGCCCGATCCTGAACTGGGCAGGCGACAAACTAAGCAATAAACCTTCAATAAACCTTCGCAATGGGCTTCACATGTATAGCTTGTTGGGTTCACAGGGTTTGGGGTTTAGGTTCTAGGGTTTGGGGGTTTGTAGAGTCCGGGGGCTGATACGGCCTTTTGGTAGCCCCTAAAGGGTTCGACATCGACTATACCTCCCCCCCCCCTGGCGCCATGATGCGCAGCGTGCGCTGCGCCCGCCTGCTTCGGGCGCACCGCCGGTTACCGCGGTTGCCGTGGGGGCCGGTGGCACAGGCCTTGTTCAGCGTGGTAGCCCGGTGGTGCCCTGAGCCCTTTCTTTGGCTCAAGGTTAAGGTAGTTTTACCCAACAAGGGCGTTAGTACCATTTTTAGAAAAAAACGGGGAACAAGTCACGTTTATATGAGTTTTCGGAGCTACAAAACTCAAGGATGCAAGCGGCGCGTAGCTGTTTGACCTATTGACAACTTGCTCACCTCTTATGCATCAAATGCAGCCCCCCGCCCCCCTCCTCGAACTTCTCAAGCCAGTCCAAAGCTCAATGCCCCTCATGTACTTCTCACGCAGCCTCGCCTCGAAAACCTCAGACCCCTAGCCCTAAACCCTAAACCCTAAACCCTAATAAACCCTAATGAACCTAAACCCTAAACCCTAAACCCTAAACCCTAAACCCTAAACCCTAAACCCTAAACCCTAAACCCTAAACCCTAAACCCTAAACCCTAAACCCTAAACCCTAAACCCTAAACCCTAAACCCTAAACCCTAAACCCTAAACCCTAAACCCTAAACCCTAAACCCTAAACCCTAAACCCTAAACCCTAAACCCCAAGTCCAAAAGCCCTAGGAGCGCTACAGTTCAGAGCGCCAAAGCCCCCCCCGCACCCAAAACCATGGAGCCCGGATGCCCAAAAGGACTCGAACCACCAAAAATCTAAACCCTAAACCCTAAACCCTATACCCTAAACCCCTTTTATACCCCAAGAGAAAATCCCCCCATAAAGGGACCCCCAAAAGGGAAGCCCTTATTTTCGGAACCACCCCCCCCCCCCCATATAGCATCATACTACCATGATGATATAATTTGGGATGTTCCCCCCTATTCTAGCAGTCCTTAATCGGATTGTACTAGGGGGTACTAGAATCGCTATTAAGGACTGTTAGTATAAGGGGGAACATCCCTTGAAGCACACATACGTAAAAGCACAACATACTGAAACTCGCGACCAACTTAGCAAGTACTATAGGTGTCGGAATTATTACGAATAGTATTCCCTTATGGTATTCCTTTTTGGTTCCTGCATATACAGTTGACACCCTATTCTAATCATCAAGGCCCTCCCTAAACCCTAAACCCTAAACCCTAAACCCTAAACCCTAAACCCTAATTCCTAAATCCTAAACCCTAAACCCTAAACCCTAAACCCTAAACCCATACTGCCATTCTTGGGAGCAGGGCTGCCGGCCCCTTGCCCCGCGGCCGCTCCGGGCGGCCGTGCGCGGCGAGTCTTCCCAGGTGCGGTTTAGGGTTTAGGGTTTAAGGTTTAGGGTTTAGGGTTTCGGGTTTAGGGTTTAAGGTTTAGGGTTTACGGTTTAGGGTTTGCAAGCCCTGAACCCCTAAAAGCCTCAAGCCTGACAAACGAAACAAATTCCAAGACACTGTAAGCTCTGCCCGAAAATCCCTCTCCCTAAGCCCTAAACCCTAAACCCCAAACCCTAAACCCCAAACCCTAAACCCTAAACCCTAAACCCTAAACCCTAAACCCTAAACCCTAAACCCCAAACCCCAAACCCTAAAACCTAAACCTGTCTGGCAGGTCGAGCCCCAAGACGCCTCTCAAGGTGCCGAGGCGAGCCCCACACTGAGCAGCGAGGACCGGAGGGGAGGTTCACTATTTCAGGGACCCGGGGGCTTGTTGTGCCTTTTTTTCTAGGGTTTAGGGTTTAGGGTTTAGGGTTTAGGGTTTAGGGTTTAGGGGTTTAGGGTTTAGGGGTTTAGGGGTTTAGGGGTTTAGGGTTTAGGGGTTTACAAGGTTGAGGTGGTCGACTTGCGAGATCTTGGGGGTTTTGCTTGTGCTGCTTTTGCTTTTGGGGGGATCGTAGGTGTGGGTTTAGGGTTTAGGGTTTAGGGTTTAGGGTTTAGGGTTTAGGGTTTAGGGTTTAGGGTTTACGGTTTAGGGTTTAGGGGTGTCTCTGCCTCAGCCAAGACTGCGCATCGGGGTATCGGGCAAGTTCTCCCAGCCACCAGGCCTGCGACTCATAGTTGGGGGCTGGGGCGGCTTTCCTTAGTCGTAAACGATATACGGTGTGTGTGTGTGTCCATTCACTGTATCCCTACACCCTCTAAACCCTACTTTAACATCCTGTAAACCGTATAGAATCCTATAAACGCTCTAACGCTGGTCTCTTAACCCTCTAAACCCTCTAAGCCCTGTAAAATCTTATGAGCCCCGCAAACTCAAGAAGCCCTGCACAGTCCTATAAGGGTTTAGGGTTTAGGGTTTAGGGTCTAGGGTTTAGGGTTTCCAAGCACGCCGGAACCAGGAGCTCGCTCTCATCATCCCTCCGCGAAACTTCATCCAGGCCAGTGCCAAAAGCCCCGCCTGAGGGGTTTAGGGTTTAGGGTCTAGAGGCCCTGAGCCCTCAGCCGCCAGAAACCTGTCAGGCGTTACCTTACTGACCCAACGCCTGCTGGTTTTGCAGGTTCCCGAAAGAATCCTCTCAAGTATCTGTTACCGGAACCCACATAAAGCGTAGGTTTTCGGTTCTTAAGGCTTAGGGTGTAGGGTTGAGGGTTTAGGGTTTAGGGTTTCGGATTACCTCACCCGCGGTTCCCAGTCTCTATGGCTCTCGGGGCTTATAAGGTTCACGATCCTTAAGCCCTAACTGGTTACCTCAGGAACCAAGACCGTCGGTTTTGTAGGTTACTATCGGGGTCGGAATAACTACCCATAGCATTCCCTTATGGTCCCTTCATAGATAGATACGAATAGTATTTTGTTGTGGTCACTGTTATATACTACAATGACCCCCAAAACCTTGTTTTAAGGCCCCTAAGTTCCCTAAGAATGCTCAGAGGGGTTCGAGAGGATCTTACTTGGAGGTTCATGGTACTTATCAACCAATTATAACTGTACTTACAACCATATTGGGGCACTTAAGGGGCTTATAAGTGGGTTAGATGTACAGCTATAATTGGTCAATAAGTACCCCTAAACGCTAAACCCTAAACCCCAAACCCAAACCCTAAACCCTACACCCTAAACCCTAAGTACAGTTATAATTGGTTAAATAGCACCAAAATCCTCCAAATAGAGCTCTAGGAAGCCCGAGGCTGTCCAGCCCCGGCTTCCTTGCTATTTGCGTGCGTGGGTGTAGGGTTTAGGATTTAGGATTTGGGGTTTAGGGTTTAGGGTTTAGGGTTTAGGGTCGAGGGTTGAGGGTTGAGGGTTTAGGGCGTGGGTGGGCGGGTGGGCGTGTGGGAGTCGCCGTGGTGCTACAAAGAATCTCCAAATCTTGAGACGGAGACCGTCCTGGAGCCTGCCGGCCTGACCTCGACTGCAGAGGACGAAGTTCTTTGCGCAAATGCTGACCGCCACCCTAAACCCTAATTAGACCCTAAACCCTAAACCGAACCCACTGGCCATGGTGCGTGAAGCTCGCCTGGCTTGGGTGCAAGCAGCAGTGGCAGAAGATGACGTCGGTGCAAACGTGCCCTCTGTGAAGACGACGAAGCTCCAGTAGACAGGGTTTAGGGGTGTTCAGACTTTGGGGGTTTAGACTTAGGGATCCTAAACCTTACGCCCTATCCAAACCCTAAACCCTAAACCCTTAATCCTTTACCCAAACCCTAAACCCTATAAACCCTAAGCCCTAAACCCGAAACCCGAAACCCGAAACCCTAAACCCTAAACTTTAAACCCTAAACCCTAACCCTAAACCCTGCAAGGGGGCCTTCTGCCCATTCCCCCTCAGACCTGGAGCCAAACTCCGGAGGCCTTGCGGGTGGCCTCCTCCCAGCCCGAGGACGAAGAAAGCTTAGGGTTCAGGGTTCAGGGGGTTTAGGGTTTAGGGTTTAAGGTTTAGGGTTTAGGGAGTTTCGGCTTAGGGTTTAGGGTTTAGGGTTTGGGGTTTAGGGTTTAGGGTTAGGCTTTACGGGGGGCTTAAGGCTTAAGCTTCAGGAGGGGCTAAGCGGGGTAGGGCGGGATTGCGCGAGGAGGGGTCTAAAGATGTTGGGTTTGGGTTTCGGGGGTTCAAGGCTGGGTAGCCCAGTGGGTACCCTTTCACCCTCTTGTTGTTTTATGGGCTCCCTTCTAAAGTAACCAACCCAACCCAAGGGTGCCCTTCTCAAAATATGGTTACTGGGCTATTGTTGTTTATGGGTTCCCTTCTAAAGTATCAAAATATGGTTACTTTTGTTGTTTATGGGTTCCCTTCTAAAGTATCAAAATATGGTTACTGGGCTACCAAGAAGGTTTTGAGTTTTCAAGGCTTGGGTTGCGGATCTTGGGGCTCTGGGCTTGCAGGGCTCAGGGTCGTAATGTAGGGCTTGCGGTCCCAAACCTTCAGGACAAAATCCTGGAGTTTTAAATCCTTACCATCAACCCAATGAACCCCTGAACCAACCCCAGCCCTTGCCTTGGCCATGAACGTTCTTGAGGGAGGGGGTTCAAGGGGGGGGGTATGTAACCCAAGGTTCCCTAGTTTTCCCCAGTACTCCCTCAGGCCTCCCCCCCCCTTACGAACCCTATACAAAGCAGGAGCTACGGAAAGCTTTCCAGCGTCTGGACGTCGACATGTCAGGTACCGGATTGACCGCATGCGGGGTTTAGGGTTTAGGGTTTAGGGTTTAGGGTTTAGAGGGCTTCCGGGCTTAGTTGTTGGAGTGCGTGAGGGTTCTCGAGCCTAAGCGCTCAGAGCACAGTCTCGAAGGTTCATGGGCGCTTTAAAGATGCAGGGTTATAAGTACCCTAAACAGGTTTTCACTACAGTACTGTAGTTACCCTACTTGTAGTAAGTGCCCATGAACCTTCAACCCTAAACCCTAAACCCTAAACCCTAAACCCTAAACCCTAAATACAAAGCCGGAAACCGAAACCTCAAGCCAGCATGCGGGCTCTCGTCAAGGAACGAAAGGAGGGACCCTGATAAGGGACCTTAGGGGTTTAGGGTTTAAGGTTTAGGGTTTAGGGTTTAGGGTTCTTTGGGCTTCTTGCGGGGCTACTTAGGTATATAGGGACTTGGACTATCGTGAAAGATTTATGTAGGGTTGTTGGGGTCGTTGGACATTAGGAGGCCGGGGGGGGGAGGGGGGGGGGGGAATTCGCCCCTGGAAAGCTAGTTTGGGAGGAGCGGCAAGCTCGACAAACTCAACACCCCTAATCAACTCAAATGAGGGCTTAGAGTTTAGGGTGTAGCGTTTAGGGTGATTACAGACGCATTTGGCGCGGCCGTCTCCCAGTCGGGGGCAAAGTCTCTCTTCATGTCATGTCAAGACCTGCCCCGGATGGAGGTACGCTCTGCGCGACGGAGCTGCGAACACTGATCGCAGAGGCCGGAACATTCCAGCATCGGCGACGACACCCTGTAACCCCTTAAAAAATATTCCCTTTGAAGGGGTTGATCATGGGGATTCTAGGGCCGGATAGCTATACCCTACAGCCCCCCCCCCCCCTTAAGAACATGCCCTTTACAGGGTTGGTCATGGGGGTTCTAGGGCCGAATAGAGCCCTTCCTGGTTTCGTATCAGGCTGAGGAGCGTGGATCCTGCAATTTAGTTGAGCCATGTCTTGGTATACGCAGCGAGGCAGGTGAGTGATCTCGCTTGGCTTGTTGCAGGTTTGGGTTTAGGGTTTAGGGTTTGGGCTTTAGGGTTTAGGGTTAGGGATTAGGGATTAGGTTTTAGGGTTTAGGGTTGAGGGTTTAGGGTTTAGGGGGTCGAGATCCCGTTTGGTCGAGAACTTCCCAATCAAGCATGTGTAGAGCATAGGGACAGCACCACTAGGCATACTCGCTGCAGCCAGAAGCACCTGGACGGCATTGAAACCCAAACCCTAAACCCTACCATCTTCTGCCTTAAGTCTCAAGCCTTACTCAGCCCCTAGTTACTCTAAACCCTAAACCCTAAACCCTAAACCCTAAACCCTAAACCCTAAACCCTAAACCCTAAACCCTAAACATCGCAGCCGCGATGCTGCATGTTTGGATGGTTTCGGGCGAAGAAGTGGCTTCGATACCTTCCGAGGAGCTGACCGATGCCCGGCTTGATCTCTGCATGTCTGAAGTTCGGTATGGGCCCAATCTTTGAGTAACTTAGGGTTTAGGGTTTAGGGTTTAGGGTTTAAACCCACAGAAAAGTTCTTCTTATAGGACTCCCAACCCCCCCCCCCCCCCTCCCCCAGGACGTGCGGAGCTTGAAGCAGAGGCTGTCGCAGCGATGTGGGCTGTCCAGGTTTCGGCAAGAGCTGCTGGTGAACACCACCCGCCTCGAAGACTCGGATCGCTTGCGATGTCCCCTCGACGTGCAGCTGATCCTCCTGCCCTGGGTCTGCACCTCACCCCACCAAGCCGATGAGTTCGCTGAAGCTGCTGCCTTCGGCCGCCTTCCGCAAGTGGAGCAGATGCTGAAGAAACGCCACGACCCTTGGCAGCCCCAGTGGTGCCCTTCCCCCCTTCTTTTGGTTTTTTGGGTTCAAGGTTCCCTTATCAACCATAGCCAACCCAAAAAAAGGGGTTATTTGCTGCCCTTACCATAGAATGTTAGAACATGGTTCCGGGGCTACCAAGGATCCCTTTTTTTGTTTATGGGTTCCCTTATAAGAATAGCCCACCCAAAAAGGGTGCCCTTATCACAACATGGTTCCTGGCGCTACCAACTAGGATGCCCAGTAGTACCCTTATTCCCTTTTTGGGGATTTAGGTTCCCTTTTCAACCCCTTTAAGCAAAAAAAAGGGCACCCTTTTTAAGCCTTGGTTACTGGGCAGCCTAGCCAAGGACCCCAACCAGGTCGACCACACCATCGGCCTCTCCCCTCTATACCACGCCTCCGAGCGAGGGCACGTGCACATCGTGCGCCTGCTCCTCCAGGGATTGGCCCGTGCCTTGTAGTTGGGGAAAAAAGGGAAACCCTAAAAGGTGGGCTCATATATGATTACCTGCTACTACTAGACCTCCGAGTATCGGTATGTTACAACCCTAAACCCGTTTGGGGGTGTAATCTACTACTAAATAGTTCCTAGTGTAGGTATTACAACCCTAAACCCTTTTAGGGGTATACCCTAAACCCTAAACCCTAAACCCTAAACCCTAAACCCCACAAACCTCCCTTATAAGGTGTGGACTACGGCGCCGGGCTTGTGGGCATAACGCCCCTTCTGGCAGCCGCCAGGACCGGCCACGCGGAAATTGCGGAGATGTTGTTGCAGGCTTCTTAGTTGCTGAGTGAGTACACTTTACACATGTAGGGTTTAGGGTTTAGGGTTTAGGGTTTAGGGTTTAGGGTTTAGGGTTTAGGGTTTAGGGTTTAGGGTTTAGGGTTATAATCCCCTATAGAACTGAAAGTGTACACGTTTTTGGGACTTATGACCTCAGCAACCAAGGCTGGCGCGGACAGGAACACCTGCAACTGCCGAGGGGAAACCCCTTTGTGGCAGGCTGCGCGACGTGGGCACGCCGAGGTCGTCCGCGTACTCTTGCGGGCCGGGCTTGACGTGAACCGGGGCGACGTGGCCGGCGAGACACCACTTGGTATAGCCTGCCGCTCTGGCCGGGAAGAGATTCTTGGTGCAAGTTTAAGGATGTCTCCTTTTTTTGTTTTATTGGCGAATTGAACAACATCAAGGTCAGACATGCTTTGTTTAGAGTTTAGAGGGTTTCAAGTTGACATGTTCCCCCTTATACTAAGAGAGAGGGGGGGGGTGCTATTAAAATCTTGATTTCGGAGCTGTTAGTATAAGGGGGAACATGAAAACCCCCTAACCCTAAGCCCTACACCCTAAAAACCCTTAGGGGGTCCCAAGGCTTCAAGTTTTCGAGGGCCAGCCCAGGATCGTGTGTCTGTTGAGAGAGGCCGGCGCCGACATGCTCCGATCCAACAGGAGTCTTGGGTGACCTTTGAGCAGAATGGTTGAAACGGGGGTCTATTTGGGGTTGGGGTGGGGTTTCGATCCAACAGGAGTGTTGGGTGACCTTTGAGCAGACTGGCTTAAACTGGGGTCTATGTGGGGTTGATGTGGGGTTTGTAGGGTGTATATAGGGTTTGTATTGGGCTTTATAGGGTTTATGGGGTTTTATATGGGGTTTATATGTTTTTTTGGGGGGATTATAGGCCTTGCAGGGTTAAAAGTGTTTATAGGGTTTATGGGGTTTACACTGTTTATAGGGTTTATATGGTTTATGGGGTTTGTGGGGTTTATAGGTTTCATAGGGTTTGGGGTCTTGGTTAAACGGACCCTAGGGCCCTAAACCGTCTTTCTCAGGTTCCCCAGAAGCCATGGTCTTTTTTTTTTTTTTTTGGTGGGGGGGGGGGGGGGGGGGGGTGGTACCTCCTTCCATCATAGCACGTAAATGGCCCGCTGTGCTTTGTCACGCTATGACATGAAGCCGTTCAGGGTTGAGGCTTTGGGGTTTGGGGCCATCATAGCTACTCACCCACGGGAACTTACCACAACCGCCAACCTTACGAATAATGGTAATCATGCTAATCATCATCGCATTCAGAAAAGTAGCAGTGACAAGAAAATTAGCAACATACTTGCCCGCTGACCGGAGCAGCGCAGGAAATTGGGAGACCCACAAAGCCACCCTCAGCCCTCTAAACCCCCCGAAAAGCCCTCAGCCTTTAATTCTTACTTAGTAGTAGGGTATTCTAATCCTTTTAAAACCCCCAAGGTTCATCTTTAATTCCCCTCCGGTTACTGGACAACTAAGCTTAGGCTAGTTGCATGTTCCATGTGGCGCCCTGATTGGGGAACCTTTATGTACCCCTTATATACCCTATTGACCCCAAAGGGCCATGTGCCCACACCAATGCCCCAAAACCCTGAAACCCTAAAAGCCCAGAAATCCTAAACGCCCTAAAGCCCTAAACCGTAAAACCCCAAACCCTAAACCCTACAAGCCCTAAAAGCCCTACCCCCTAAACCCAAAGACCCTAAACCCTAAACCCTACAACTGCCAAAAGCCCTAAACCCTAAGACCCCTACAAGCCCTAAAAGCCCTAAAGACCGAAGAAGGAGCCCTAAAAACCCTACAAGCCCTAAACCCTAAACGCCCTAAAACCCCTAGCAGCCCCCAAAGGCCCTAAACCCTAAACCCTAAACCCTAAACCCTAAACCCTAAACCCTAAACCCTAAACCCTAAACCCCTAGAAGCCCTGGAAGCCCTAGAATCCCTCAAGCTTTTGTAAAGGAGCGGTGAGTCCGCACTCAGCCTCGCCATCAGCCGTCGAGCGGGGACCCTGTGCTTCCTCCTTTGCTGTTGGAGGCCAGTAGTGGCATCATTCCGACTGGCACGCGGCTGAGTTTGGCTGGGTTTAGGGTTTAGGGTTTAGGGTTTAGGGTTTAGGGTTTAGGGTTTAGGGTTTAGGGTTTAGGGTTTAGGGTTTAGGGTTTAGGGTTTAGGGTTTAGGGCTTAGGGTTTAGGGCTTAGGGTTTAGGGTTTAGGGTTTAGGGTTTAGGGTTTAGGGTTTAGGGTTTAGGGTTTAGTACCCTAAACCCGAAACCCTAAACCCTAAGCCCCAAACCCTAAACCCGACAAGCGCTTAAAGCGCTCGGCCCTAAAGCCCACGAAGGACGGCCAGGTTGGCCCGTGGTTTCACAATCCCTCAACTCGGACTGGAGCACAGCTGAGGTTTACAAAAAAGAGAGCAAGTCCCTTGACGAAACCCTAAACCCTAAACCCTAAGCCCGAATCCCTAAGCCCTAAGTCCGCCCAATGGTCGGGTGTTCGGGTTGAGGGCTTCTACTTGAGGGTGCGTGGGTACTTAAAAAGTAGGGTTCTGCGTCCCGCTAAATCACGTTAGAAGTATAGCTGCCCTACTTTACAAGCCTACTTCTAAGCACCCATGAACCTCCAAGTAGGGCTTTCCCTGGGGACCAATGAACCCTACAAGGGTTTTTGGGATCATATACCTTCGTAGGAATTAGTACTAGCAGAGGGTATATGACCCCATTTCGGGGCTCCATTTGGTCCTCAAGGTTGGATTTTTGGGGTTGCAGGTCCTTTTTTTCTAAGGTTTATTGGGAGACGTATTTAGGGCTTTAAGATTTGCAGGGCCACAAGCCGACGGCGCTTCGGCGTTTTCCCGAGCCAGGTTGCATGGCCGCCCTCCGCATCCCCAAGATTTTTTGCCTAAATGCTGATAGATTTCTATAGGGTTTAGGGTTTAGGGTTTAAGGGTTTAAGGGTTTAAGGGTTTAAGGGTTTAAGGGTTTAAGGGTTTAAGGGTTTAAGGGTTTCGCCCTCAACCCTAAACCAAAGCTAGGTTGCGGCGCTGAGATGCGACCCGAATCTACCTTAAGGACCGAATGAACCCTAAAATTGGGGTCATATACCTCATATACCCCATACTCTTGTACGTTCTGTGAAGGTATATGATCCGTAAACCCTTTTAGGTGTAGTCAAGCCCGCTGCTTGACCCTAAACCCAAACAAGCCCTAAGAATCCAAAACAAGTCCTATCCTAAACTCTAAACCCTGATTGAGAACCCCCCCCCCCCCCCCTAAACCCTAAACCTTAAACCCTAAACCCTTATAAACCCTAAACCCTAAACCCTAAACCTTAAACCTAAACCCTAAACCCTAAACCCCCACCCCCCCCCGGCAGGTGAAAGGCCACAAAGCCACCGAGGAGGACAGCTCAGCCGACAGCGAACCCAGCAACGTTCGACTTCAGAATCGCCTTGATTGCAGGGCTTAGGGATACTTGGAAAATATATATAAATAAATATGAATATATATATATATATATAAAGGTGTATATATATATATATATGAGTTTTTGGGTACTTAAATTCCGAAGAAACAGCTAAAATCAGAATTGTTGTTAGGGTTCCAAGTTCAGTATAGTTAGAGGTTTAGGGATTGAAGGTCTAGGGCTTAAGGTCTAGGGATTGAAAGGCTTTGCCCAGGGTTCAGGGCCTTAGGGATTTAGCGGTATTTGGGGCTTAGGGGGTTTGGGCGCGCCCTCTGACCCCAAGCCCCGAAGCCCTCATCAGCTACCAAAGCAGATGAGATCAAAACGAAGGTCTAAATCGTGACTCCTACAACCCTAAACCCTAACCCTGACCCCTCAACCCCAAGCCCCAAAGAACCTCAACCTTGAGCCCGAAGCAGCTACCCCCAATCACCTTGCACCTAAACCCTAAACCCTAAACCGCCACAAACAGATGCGCCCGGGTTCAGGTTTTGCAGGCCTTGGCCACCTCGGCCCTCATTAGCTCTCTAAATCTGTTGATGTCTCTAAATCTGTTGATGTCAAAGAAGGAGTGTCCGGCTCGCAGCCCCTGAAGCCTTAAACCCTAAACAATAGCTAAACCCTAAACCCTAAACCCTAAACCCTAAACCCTAAACCCTAAACCCCAAACCCCAAACCCCAAACCCCAAACCCCAAACCCCAAACCCCAAACCCCAAACCCTAAACCCTCACCCCGCCCCCCTTGGTGAAGTAAGGAACATCTTCAGGATGAGGGGTTCGCGTGAACATGTTAGAGTTCCCCAAGCCGCTCCCTCAGAACCCGAAAAGCAGGCTCCGGGTTCGGGATTTAAGGTTTCGGGTTTCGGGTTTAGGGTTCGAGGGTTTAGAGATTGGTTTTGGGCTTAGGGTTTAGGCTGGTCATGGCTTTGGGTTCCATGATGTTTGGGGGGGGCTGAACAACGGGACAAACTCGCGAAGGAGCTCGACCGGGCTGTCGGCGCGCTCCTGTCTAGGCAAGTTAGCGCTTCGTTTTTGTCTCGCTGTTCCTTCTTATCTTGTTACCCCAAACCCGAAACCCTAAACCCTAAACCCTCCACCCTAAATAGCACCTAAGCCCCTCAAGCCTTCTCTCTTTCGACCAGCATGACCCCTAATCCTGTTTAGCTTTTTCGGTACTCTGGGCAGCAGGAAGCCCTTGGAGCTCACCTGCAGGCGCATGTTTTATCCAGTTTTGCTGGGGCCTTGCCTGGAGCAACCTTTTCGGAAAGGGTCCGGGATTTGGGGCCTAAATAGTGTGCAAGGCTTACGGGGTTTGGAGCCTAAGATACCTGTTGATGAGGTACTTCCCTTTCCCTTTCCATTCCTACATGTAATTGGGTTTATACTAGGAGCCCTGCGGGGACAGCTTAGATTTGTACTACTCCTATCCCCCGTAGGACACCAAGTATGTACAATCGCCAGTTTTCAGAAGGAGCCCTAAGTACACTCAACCATACCGGCAAGATGAACCCTAAGCCCTTCACCCTAAACCCCAGACCCCAAACAGTAAACCCTCAGAAGAAGGTCATAACGGCAAAATAAAACCCTGATCCATATGGGGGTTTACGACAGTAAGGGACCCCCAAATTTCAAAACAAGACCCAAAAATAGTCGGATTCCCTTACAATAGGGACCCCAAAAAGCAAAAAGCCTAAACCCTAAACCCTAAACCCTAAACCCTAAACCCTGAAACCCTAATTTCAGAAGCCAATTTCAGAAACCTCCATGTTGATGGGTCTAGAAGCAGGTACGACCGTGGCAAGGATGGCGCCCTCAGCTTCAAGGAGTTCGAGGAGGCTTTGGGGTTTAGGGTTCAGGGTTTAGGGTTTGCATTTTTTTGTTCACTTTGGTTTTTTTTGCATTATATCTGTAACATTACCTGATCTTTGACCCGAACGCATATGAGGATGTATTGTTGGCATATCATTATCATTATCATTCTCATTATCATTATCATTATCATTATTAATAGTAATGTTATCATTATCATTATTATTATCATTTATAGGGTTTAGGGTTTAGGGCTTGCTGACAAATTTGGAGTTCCTCCAGTTCTCAAAAATCAGCGCATGATCACTTGGGAGAGGGGGGGGGGGCTTCCTAAAGCAATGTTTAGGAGTTTACAGTTTAGGGGTTGGGGTTCAGGGCTTCACGTTGGGGCTTGGGGCACGGGGCATTGGATCAAGCAACCTCTGTGCACTTCAGTCTCGCGCCCATCTTCCTTGCACCATGGGTTTCTTCGGGATTCTGCATGGCACCCTAAACCCTAAACCCTAAACCCTAAACCCTAAACCCTAAACCCTAAACCCTAAACCCTAAACCCTAAACCCTAAACCCTAAACCCTAAACCCTAAACCCTAAACCAATTGATTGAGCTGGCCGCGTGCCCTTCAGAGAGGTACTGGAGAAGCCCAAACCCTGAAACCTGGAGAAGCACCAAGAAAGGACCCTACACCCCCCCCCCCCCCCCCCCCCCCCCCCCGCCCCCCGCCACAAAAAAGCTCAAGAAACAGCAAACCCTAAACCCTAAACCCTAAACCCTGAACCCTGAACCCTGAACCCTAAACCCTAAACCCTAAACCCTAAACCCTAAACCCTAAACCCTGAACCCTGAACCCTGAACCCTGAACCCTAAACCCTAAACAAAACAAAGAAACCATTGGAACCAGAAGCAATTCAAACACCCCGAAAGACCCCAAGGGCATGAACCCTGAACCGCCTGGCAAGGGGTTAGGGTTTAGGGTTTAGGGTTTAGGGTTTAGGGTTTAGGGTTTAGGGTTTAGGGTTTAGGGTTTAGGGTTTAGGGTTTAGGGTTTAGGGTTCGTGGTGCCCAAGAAACTATCCTAAGCCCTGCTGGCAACGTCCCCAATTCCTAAGCCCCTTGCTTGAGCAACAATCTTTCCGGGTTTAGGGTTTAGGGCTTAGGGTTTAGGGTTGGGATGCTTCCGCTTATCCGAACAGTCCTGAATAGGGATCATAGTACCCCCTGTTATAGTCCCCATGAAGGACTGTTAGTATAAGGGGAACATTCCAAGTTTAGGGTTGAGGGTTGAGGGTTTAGGGTTTAGGGGCAACAAGCAGAGTTTTTTGCCTGCGTCACCAGGCCGTTCTGTCCATCGCCTCGCCCGTAGATCGCCGAGCGACGCTGGGTTGCGAGAGTGGGTTTGATTTCACGGTTAGGGTTTAGGGTTTAGGGTTTTAGGGTTTAGGGTTTAGGGTTCGCCTACTTACTACCCCCCTCTATACCACCCCCCCCCCCCCCCCCCCCCCAGGGTTCCCCCGATAATTAAAACTATTTACTGTTTAGGGTTTAGGGTTTAGGGCTTACTTGGTAGCCCAGGTGGTACCCCTTTCCCTTGTTTTGGTTCTGGGTTTGCTTTGTAAAGTCGCCAACCAAAAAAGGTGCCCTTATTATAGGGCGCGTGCAGCCCCAAGACCACCCACGTAGTGAGAGTGTCTCCTTCAAAGAATGTATACTTTGCATGCGTGATTGAGGCCACACACGGATTCATATATGCAAGTTCCTGACGATCAAAACCCCTATCGAAGAACACAACAGCTGTCTGAGTAGGGAACATGCAGCCAAAACAACACACGCTTTTGTGCATCTTGGTATCGGTTCCTTAAGAGAGTACGCTATGTATACCACTCGGCCTAGTGCACACACATTAGTTTGGGCAACCACGCGGTGGGGGGAATCCGCCTTTTGGCGTTCGAAGGCCTAAAAGTGCCTGCAAAGGGACTTCCTCTCATGGTTTAGGGTTTAGGGTTCAGAGTTTATAGCGGCATCCTGGTGGAGGTGGAGCTAAACCCTAAACCCTAAACCCTAAACCCTAAACCCTAAACCCTAAACCCTAAACCCTAAACTTGGTTACAGCCCACCGAAAGAAGGGAGCAGCCTCCACCCCGAAAGCCCCTCACAAACCTCCGGTGCTTATCCAGATCTGCGACCCAGACCGAAAACCCTAGCTAAGCCCGAATCCTGCTAGTCCCATAGGGTTTAGGGTTGAGGGTTGAGGGTTTAGGGTTAGGGTTTAGGGTTTAGGGTTTAGGGTTTAGGGTTTAGGGTTTAGGGTTTAGGGTTTAGGGTTTAGGGTTTAGGGTTTAGGGTTTAGGGTTTAGGGGGGGAACATCCCAGCTTATCACCTTTGGAAAGTTCCGACCTTGGCCCCTGTGTGCCCTCTCCGAAGGTATGCCCTTGCAGCAGCGATAGGCCTGTGCCTATGAAGGGTTTAGGGACCCAGAGTAGGCCACTTATTCCCTTTTTTAAGGGTTGAGGTTCCCTGATACTCCCCTTATTAAGGCAAAAAAGGGCACCCGTTTCGGATACCTAGGCTACTCTTGGGTCGAGGAGGGTTTTTCGGGCTTGTGCGGAAAAAGAAGCTCGAAGAGATGCTTCTGGGGGTTTAGGGGTTTAGGGGTTTAGGGTTTAGGGGTTTAGGGTTTAGGGGTTTAGGGTTTAGGGTTTAGGGTTTAGGGTTTAGGGTTTAGGGTTTTCTAAGCATGTTCATGCCGAATCACCCCGCGGCTATGTAGCTAGGACCGGGAGTAGGGCCTGTTTCCATTTTTTTAGGTTGGGTTCCCATGCAATCCTAGATCATCCGGTGGCTATGTAGGCTCCCCAGCCTGTAGTAGGGTTCAGGGTTTAAACCGCGCAGGAATATCCAACGTGCTTTTTGTCTTTTCCTACAACCGCCTAGTTCTTGCAACCAGGCACTTTACACAAGCCTTGGTACCTCACATTTTGCGCCTTATGTTTTGTAGCTTGAGCCTTGTATTTTCCTCCCCCCCCCCCCCCCCGTACTCCCTTTAAACCCTGTCCTGGGCGACGCCTCAAACCTAGTAGCCCTAAAGCTTGAAGCAAGATACAAGGACGGGAAGCTTGGATAAGAACCTGTTTTTTTGGTATTCCTCGGGGGGGAGAAGGGGGAGGGGGGGGGGGGTGGAGGGAAGGGATTAGCGGAAATCCAGTCCCCAACACCCGAAACCCGAAACCCTAAACCCTAAACCCTAAACCCTAAACCCACCGTCAGGTATCGCGTTCGCGGGCTTCTCTGTAACATTTCCGAGCCTTTGGGGCATCTCAGGTGTGCAACTCGAGGAGCTTAGGGTTTAGGGTTTAGGGTTTAAGGTCACCGACGTGCGGAAGAGGAGCCATGATTTCGATGCCATGTGCCAGCGAGACGAACGAAGACTTGCCAAGGCCCAGCAGCGCCGCAAGCGGAAGAGAGACCAGCGATGTGCTTCCAGTTCGAGCTCCACTTCTGGTTCCAGCTCCAGTTCGTAAGACTCGCAAGCTTTTGTGCCTGCCCGTGGAAAACGGTGGCCAGTCTGCTGCCAAGGGTATTCTGGATAAGGGTTTATAGGATTAGGGCGGGTATATAGTGAACAATGTATGAGCCCCAAGCTATGGTTTCCTTTAGACGATACCGTGCCTTCGTAACCTAGGCAATTCCTTGGAAAAACGATACCTAATACCAAAAACGATACCCTCGCACGCATGTCCGCTTGTGGTCCTTCGAATATTGCCGCACGCTCATTTCGATTTAGGGTTGAGGTTTTAGGGTTTAGGGTTTAGAGTTCGGGGTTGATCCGCAGCCTCACATGAGTACTTGCACAGACGGAAGAGGAATCATGCACTTGTCGGGGGTTACTTTTGCAATTTGGCGTCCAAGTGGTATGACTTGGGAGGTTCCCCCCTTATACTAACAGTTCTTAATAGGAATTATAATAAGGGGTACTATCATCCCGGTAACGGACTGTCACAACCCCAAGGTTGTCCCAAGCTAAGACCCTCTTAACCCATAGACGTCATCCCCCTGGGGAATTATCTTTTATTTTTGCTTATATGAAACCCAAGAGGATATAAAACTTTTGTGTTATTAGGGTTCTAAGGGGGGTATAGCAGAAGTTTGGTTTCTATAGTGCTCCCCCAGTTGGCCTGGGAAAGAAGCGGCCATGGAGCCGGAATGCCCCCTAAAAAAAGTGCCCTAAAGCCGAAACCCTAAACCCTAAAATCCTAAACCCTAAACCCTAAACCCTAAAACCTAAACCCTAAACCCTAAACCCTAAATCCTAAATCCTGAACCCTAAACCTGAACGCAGCTTGGGCAGGCGTACCTTGCAAGACCTAAACCTAAACCCCCGAACCAATCCACCCAAAATACCTGAACCCCCACTTGCTCATGGTACTTATGAACCAATCATAATTGTACTCAGAACTGTACTTCTATCCATGTTAGGGCACTTCAGGGGCTGATAAGTGGGTTAGAAGTACGGACAGAATTGGTTAAGAAGTACCAGGAGCCTCCAAGCAAAGTCCCTGATTGGATACCCTAAACCCTAAACCCCATCATCGCATCGGACTCCTTGAGCACCCCCCTCGAGCCGCAGCCCCGAACCCGAAATCGAACTGAGGATTCGAGGTTTAGGGGTCCTAGGGTTTAGGGACCCTAAACCTAAACCCCAGAAGCCCCAAACCCTAGACCCTAAACCCTAAACCCTAAACCCTGAACCCTAAACCCTAAACCCTAAACCCATCATATGACTTCCCAGGATGGGTCCAACGTTGATCCAGACTTTTGGGATGTCTCAGCTACAGTTTGGGACACTGACGACGGCGTTTGCCATTGCAAAGCAGCTCGGTTTGCGGGGTTTCGGTGTTTAGAGCGTTAGGGGTTCCTAAACCCTAACCCTAAACCCTAAACCCTAAAGCCTGAACGCAGAGTAGGCCGGTATTCCCCCTTTGATTAGGGCTCAAGATCCCACATGTTCCCACATAAGCCCCTGTAACCCAAACCCTGCACCCTTGTTATTCCTGGGTTTCTCTTGTGTCTGGGGGGTTTAGACGCTTACGGTTCTTGGGATTTAGGGTTTAGGGATTAGGGTTTGGGGTCAGATTCTTGAGGTTCAGTTAGGGTTCTCGCAGTTTAGACACTTGCAGGTTTAGAGGTTCAAAACCCTAAGCCCCAAATCCTGTCAGCCTGAGATGGATGTGGGTTTGGCTTAGAGGGTTTAGGGTTTAGGGTTTTTTGGGGTTTACAGCTGGGGGGCGGGGAGGGATGGACTGTGTTTGAGAAGTCTAGAGGCTGAAGTGTGGCGAATTGGCTCTGAATCCTGACGCCCTAAAGCCTGAAGCCTAAAACCTAAAGCCTAAACCGTGTGCCGAAGGGCAAGGAAACTCCTCAACCGCCGCAAGCTGCAAGGATTCAGAGAGTCTGGGATAGCGTTTTTGGGGCAGCACAAGGTATGTTTGGGCATTCACAGTTTTTTTCAGGGCCTCGAGGGGTTTTAGGGTTTGTATTGGGGGGTTGTATAAGGGGCATGTCTCATGTTTCTTAGGGTTTTGTTTAGGGTTTAGGGTTTAGGGTTTAGGGTTTAGGGTTTAGGGTTTAGGGTTTAGGTTAAGGTTTTAGGGTTTAGGGTGGCCCACACCCACGAAACCCGAGGCTTTGTGGCAACATTCCGTCCTCGATCCTCTCGGAGGTCCCCTCATCAGCGGATCAAAACGAACTGCAGAGACGAATGTTGGGTATAGGGTGTGGCTTTAGGGTTTTGGGTTTTGGGTCCTAGAGTGTTTTGAGGATCATGTGGGTTATAGCCGTGGGATGAGTTCGGTTGTTGGGTTGTCGGGCATTCGCTGTAGGATGCTGTAGGTTTTTCGGGTTTAGGGTGGGGTCGCTTGATTTCGACTTCGGGGCCAGTGCGGAAGCCTCGAGGCTCGACCGACAACCCCAACTCCTGAGCCCAAAGTAAGCCCCAAGAGAAGAAGAGGTTTCAAGGGTCAAACTCCCGAAAATAGCTGCTGAGTCGAAAATGTCAGCAGCAAGATTCATCGTACTTGTGCACGCATGTTTGTTCTTCAGCTTCTTGTATTTGACTATCTGTCCCGTACTAAGATGACGGTTATCACAATGTTTGTTTTGAACAACCAGGTAGGTTCCTTTGTTGTCTCTGTTTTGTTAGTGGAAATGACGGTTTCACCAGGGTTTGGCCGTGCTTGCACGTCTAAGAACAGGTTGTGAATCATGGGCATTTTCCGGGAATCTGCAAGAGCCCATGCGGTTTTTCCGTAAGAGAAGAAGAAACGCCTGTGAATCATGTGTGAGCTGCGTGTTCTGCGCGCGGGCGCGCGAATGATTCAACACACACCCACACACGTTTTCGGGTGGATCCCCTTACTTGATGTTTCTGCATTTTCCAAGGTCTTCTTGTTACCCAAAGGGTCCTAAGTACCTATATGGGGGACACTTACCCAAACCATAATAGTAATTCCTATTATGGAAACCCCTGCTTAGTACTATGTAGGTACTTAGGACCCTTTGGGTTAGTGATCTTGCTTTTACAGGTTCGGGCGAAAATTACCTCTGGGTTTGGGTTTGGTTTTAAGGGTTCGGGTTTGCATGGATGTCCTTGGCATGGTTTAGGGTTCAGTGCTTACAGGGTGAAATTAGGGTGATTTGGCCAGATGGGCGTCCAGGAAACACAACGGCCAACAACCATGGTTTCGCTGGACGGAAAAAGTGCGCGTCGGCACGAACAGCAAAACTAATACGAATCCTAAACCCTAACCCTAAACCCTAAACCCTATAGACATCTCGTGAACACAACAAGAAACAGTCACTTTCAACCTTCGAGCATACAACTACGAATGACTTAGTTTTCTTCTCAACCGTATCTTGTGGCTTCTTCTACTTGCTGCTACCGCTACATCTACATTTGCAACAAGCACCGCTATATTCAGCACCGGAAGGCACCATCACCATGGCGACAACCACCAACTCCGTCATCAAAGCATCTCCACCGTCACTCTGACTGTCGCAAGGAGTAGACACGCTGACAAGAATGCCAAACTTGCGCACAAGATTTTTCGACTCGAAGTGCACCACAAACAAGAAACCCTGAACCCTAAACCCTAAATCCTGAACCCTCAAACCCTAAACCCTAAACCCTAAACCCTAAACCCTAAACCACTCGGGCAGAAGACGAGCGAGCAACAAGCCGGGAGGCCTATGGGCGCAAGCCGCTGCTGGTGGGAGGCTTGCTCTCCATCGCTACAGGCTGCCGCTGGGGAGGGTTTGGGGCTTTGGGGTTTAGGGTTTAGGGCTAGAGGTCTAGGGTTTAGGGTTTAGGGTTTCGGGTTTAGGGTTTGGGGTTTAGGGTTTGGGGTTACCAAGCTGCCCGCCGGGCCAACAAAAACACCTTCAACCCCTGGTCGCGATCCCAAGGGTTTGCCAGGCTATAGGATAGGTCTCAGCGGTAGAGGGCACAGCGGTAGAGGGAACAAAGGGTTGGCGGGTTGAGGTTGACCCCGAAACCCTAAAACCCTACAGCCCTAAAGCCCTAAAACCCTAAAGCCCTAATTCCTAAAGCCCAAAGACCCCGAAAAAGAACCCTAAAACCAAATTTAAAAACCTGAAGTGCCCCGAACCCCTAAAGCCCTAAAGCCCCAAAGCCCTAGAACCCCGAAAAGAAGCCTAGAACCAGATTCAAAAAACCTGGAGTACCCCAAACCCCTAAAACCCTAAAGCCCTAGAACCCCGAAAAACTAAATCAAATTCAAAAACCTGGAGTACCCCAAACCCTAAAACCCTAAACCCCAAACCCCAAAAACCCCAAACCCCAAAACCTACACCCTGAACCCTAAACCCCTAAACCCTAAACCCCAAACCCTGCGCTCAAGTCTCAGGCATTGCAGGTGTCGCGTTCGCCAGCTGCTACGAGCAGCTCATGGTCCTCAGGCGCGGTTTAGGGTTTAGGGTTGAGGGTTGAAGGTTCAGGGTGTGCAAACGACCAGTTGTGGCTCTCTTCCACCATTTAGAACCCTCGAATTATATCCGAAGCCCTGCAGCCCGAGACGCAAAAGCCTGTAGCTTCTTCCTCCATTTTAACACGCCGCGTCCGACAAAACCTGAAAACCCCACAACCCCCCTCCCACCCCCTCAAACCTCAGGGAACTAGGTACCTTATATTCCCTAATAGAGAACCTCCTGAGGGATTGCATAGTAGGTTACCTGATTCCGCTCCTTCGCTCCTAAGAACCTGTAAGTCCTAAACCCTAAACCCTAAACCCTAACCCCTAACCCCTAACCCCTAACCCCTAACCCCTAACCCCTAACCCCTAACCCCTAACCCCTAACCCCTAACCCCTAAACCCTAAACCCTAAACCCTAAACCCTAAACCCTAAACCCTAAACCCTAAACCCTAAACCCTAAACCCTAAACCCTAAACCCTAAACCCTAAACCCTAAACCAAACTGCTGCGGCAGGCTTGCTGTGGGCCTCGGTGTCGCGTCGACTTTTACATCTGCAGGCTTTTGTGGGTTTAAGGTTTTGGGGCTGGGTGTCGGGTTTAGGCTTTAGGCTTTAGCACTGCACTGCGAACGGGGTTCAGGGTCATAGGGTTTGGGGTTCAGGGGGGGCTTTAGGATCTGGACAATCCGTTGACCGGTTCCGTGAGGTGGCTTTTCGCATCCGGATTCCGGAGGCCGATCCCTTAAACCTTCAGAAGCGCTAAGCCACCGAACCCACAGCCATGTCTTGGGGTTGAAGGGGGTTGAAGGTTGAGAGTACAGGGACAGTTGCTGGCACAGGTTACATCGGAGCCCCTGCTTCCGGAACCGTTCAGCTTCGGGCCCGGGCTGAGTAGAAGTAGCTCCATGTAAGAGGAAACGCTTCATGCACAAGCTTCGCCCGCCACATGTTTATGGTGTGTGTTCGATCCATGTGCCGCCGGTCTGGGACGTCTTCCCGGCGCAGATCATGTCGGCAAGGACAGCACCACCCCGCGCCGCACAAGAAGCCCTTGTCCCTAAAGCCTGAATCCTAGCCGCTTCAAAAGTCCTGAAGCTAACGCCCTCAACCCTGAAGCCCCAAAGCCCTACCCTAACCCCCGAAAGCTTGGGCTGTTCCCTCTTTTTCTACCAGTCCTGAATCGGGATTACAGTATCCCTACTATAGTCCCTGTTACGGACTGTTAGTATAAGGGGGGAACATCTCAACTTGAACCCATAAACCCTACACCCTAAACCCTAAACCCTAAACCCCAAACCCCCTAAACTCTAAAGAGCCCCTAATAAAGAGCCTTATAGAGTGGAGGCATGTACGTGACGGACATCTCCCATCCGCTGAATTCGGCTCGCACCCGGGCTCCGCACCTTTGGGCTGCAACCCAGGTGTCGTGCTTAGGGGTTTGGGGCTTTAGGGTTTAGGGTTTAGGGTTTAGGGTTAAGGGTTTAGGGTTTCGGGTTTGGGTCTGCAGACTGTGGCTCATTTTGGGGTTTTTCAGAATAAAATACGAAGCCCCAGAGTTAAAACTGCTTGCAGACGGTGGGGTTGTTGTTGTGGTCGTTTGCAGTTTAGGATAAGGGCTCATGAAGGCTCAACTTGGCCTCCTAGACCCCCTAAATCCTAAACCCTAATTAAGCCCTACAGACCCTAAGTCCTGCAAACCCTAACCCTACAAACCCCTAAACCCTACAAACCCTCCAAGCCCCAAACCCTACAAAAACCCTAGAACGCCCTAAGCCCAACCCTACAAACCCCACAAACCCCTACAAACCCAGACAAACCCCTGCCCCTAAACCCTAAACCCTAAACCATACACCCTAAACCCTAAACCCCCAGAAACCCTAGGATGCAGATGGGGATGTCGGCCGGCTTGCTGTGCGGCCCTGCTCTGGGAGGCCTGGCTATGCCAGGGCTCCGGGATTTTGGGGCTCCTGGGGGGTTGATAGTTTAGGGTTTAGGGTTTAGGGTTTAGGATTTAGGGTGTAGGGTGTAGGGTGTAGGGTGTAGGGTTTGGGGTTTAGGGTTTAGGGTTTAGGGTTACTGTTATTGGTGTGTGTGTGTGTGTGTACGAAGGTTCCTAAGCTTCCTTTTTAATATTGGTGAGTGTATATACCTGGTGTCCTTTTGGGTGGGTACAAGAAATATCAACCCTAAACCCTAAACCCTAAACTCTAAACCCTACTTCATATGGCTTACAATGCCCCCTTCCCCCCCTGAACGCCCCACAACGCCAAGCCTAAACCCTCAGCTCCTGAAGGTTTGAACCCACATCCTACGCTAAAGACCATAAAAAACCCCACATCTCACCGAGAAACCCTAAACCCTAAACCCTAAACCCTAAACCCTAAACCCTAAACCCTAAACCCTAGACCCTAAACCCTAAACCCTAAACCCTAAACCCTAAACCCTAAACCCTGTCCAGGCTACCTCCTGGAGCACGTGGGCCTCTGCTCCATGACCCTCGGAGTGGGCGCAGCCTCCTTAGCCACGGCCGCAGCAGTCTTCGCGCTCTTGCCCGCTCCTGGGGCCGGTTTGGCGTAACCCTAAACCCTAAACCCTAAACCCTAAACCCTAAACCCTAAACCCCTAAACCCTTCCAGGGCTTAGGGCCCATGAATGCCAAAGACCCTAAAGCCCTCCGAGCCGAAGAACACACCCGTGAGAATGGGTTTAGGGTTTCGCGTTTAGGGCTTTAGGGTTTCGGGTTTAGGGCTTAGGGCTTTAAATTTAGGGTTTCGGGTTTAGGGTTTCGCGTACCCGTGCGAGTGGGTTTAGGGTTTCGCGTTTAGGGCTTTAGGGTTTCGGGTTTAGGGCTTAGGGCTTTAGGGCTTTAGGACTTGAAGAACCCCAATCCTACTATAAGCTGCCAATGCCTGGGAAGAACCGTAGACCCTCAACCTTGAAGCTTCAGCCCTAAAGCCTGAAGCCGAAAACCTGCCTAGGAGACGCATCGGGCAAATCCAGAGAAACGACCCTTGCGAGGCCTGGGGGCCCTACAGAGTAGGGCTTCGTTCAGTATGAATATTATCATTATTGTTTTTTTGTGATTATTGGTACTTGTCTTGCTTGATTTGCTTTTGCCTTTTTTTGTGGATTTAGGGTTAGGTTTGGGATGTTGCCCCTGACACTAGCAGTCCTTCATGGGGATTTCAGGAGGGGGTACTATCATCCCTTTTAAGGACCTGTTAGTGCAAGGGGGAACATCCCAAGTTTAGGCTGTAGGGTTTAGGGTTGAGGGGTTTAGGGTTTAGGGGTTAGGGGTTTAGGGTGGTTAGGATGGATTATGGCTTTGGCATTGAAAGTGTTGAAAAACACCGTTAAGGAAGCTGCTCTCGGGGTTGTCGTTCAGAGCGCTTCGCAACAGAACATTAGCTTTCAAAGTTGGCTGTATTAAAAGGCTGCAAGGGGCCAGGTAAATGAGAATGTTCCTGATGGGGTTGCCGTTAGCCGTAAACCCTGTAGAACAGTTAAGCTTTGAGCGTCGGCTGTACTTGAGACCTTTTAAGGCCTTTAACCCTACACCCGAAACCAGAAAACCCATCCCATGCTTCAGGCGTGGGGCATACGCTGCGCTCGTGGTCGCCGATACTTAGCGGCCAACAGTTCCGCTCAGTTCTTGGATTTGGCTGGTGCTACAATGCCGCCTTCTGGGGAGACACTGGGCACAGTTAACGGTTTGAGGTTTAGGGTTTAGGGTTTAGGCTTTGGGGCACCCGAAGAAAGCCTAAGACTAAGAACCGAATCTAAGCAATTGAGCCCTGCAGAAAACCCGACCAATTCTTGAAACAGAAGCCCCCCTGGGCCTTTTCTGAGCGGTTTAGGGCAGTAAGCTTTGGGAGTTACTAGCTTTTCAAATACCCGGGGGCGGAAAGCGTTTAGGGTTTAGGGTTTCGGGTTTAGGGTTTAGGGTTTCTTGAAGTATGAGGCGATGGCTCTCCTACCGCTGGTCTACGTGGATCTGGCCCTCAGCCCCACTGTCGTGGGTGGCCTCTCCACCGTCAACGCAGTGGCCACTTCGTCTCAGGATTCCAGTTCCATTTCTTGCTTGGGCTTAGGGTTTAGTGTTTAGGGTATAGGGTTTAGGGCTTGGGGTTTAGGGTTTAGGCTTTACGTTTTAGAGTTTAGGGTTTAGGGTTTAGGGTTTAGGGCTTAGGGCTTAGGGCTTAGGGCTTAGGGTTGAGTTCGGGGGTTCTAACTTTGACATCGGGATTGTTTCAATCGATGATCCCTGTCGGGTACCCTTCTTCATCAAGGCCTGTCTTTCTGCATTGTACTAGGTATCCCTAAACCCTAACCCTAAACCCTCAATCCTAAACATAGGTATCCCCAGAAAGAGACCCCAATCTTACCAGGGGTACTTTTCGCATGAGACGAGTTTCTTCCTGGCAGAAACCCCCAGATCCCTGTAACACAGTACACAGACTATTGGGAATTCGAGACTCCTCGACCTGTAAGGTCCCAAACCGCGATCTCTCCAACAGTCCTTCTCTCTGAATACTTTGAAAAAGTAAACCCTAAACCCGAAACCCTAAACCCTAAACCCTAAACCCTTATCTACAACCCCTGTAGACCCCCAAACTTGCGAAGTATCCGGCCATGTGGGTCTTACCCAAAATAGGGGCAATTGCGACTTTTATGCCCCTAAATAGAGTCGAATCCCCTTAGAGGGACCCCCCCCCAAAAAAAAGCGTCCCCCTACTCTCAGAAACCCTAAACCCTAGACCCTCAAAAGCCCCCCAATGGTATCTCAGATCAGCCTAGCCGTCACGCCGGTGGTCGCACGAAGTGTCCCTTGGAGCCCAAGCAGAGCTTCATAGGACCCTGCTCACCCAAACCTATCTCTGTACACAGGATGTATGGGGGTTTACGATGATAAGGGACCCATAGTATGACGCCCAAATAGTAGGATCCCCTATAGTAAGGACCCCAATAAGGTACCCCGAATCTCGCAAACGCCCTATATACATGCGCACACACACACATGCATATATGCCGCAAATGCAGATACTTGAATCCTCGCAGTGGCGCTGCGATCAGAATCAGTATGCACCCACTCCACGGAATCGCCGCATAAACCCTCCACAACCTGAAGCCCGAAACCTTATATTGAAGCAAACTTCTGCACGCCTCGGCTTACGCTAGGGAAGGCTTCCACGGTTTAGGATTCAAGGTTTAGGGCTTACAGTAAGGTTCCAAGGAACCATATTAGCGTCCCCCTTTTGCATGGCAGTTGTTGCTTTTTCTTCTCCTGGTTCAGGGGGACTTGTGGGGACACAGAGCAACCCCTTGCCGGGCCTGGAGAGTGGGGGCTCACGGGCTTGTCGGTGCGAGGATGTGAGGATTTGCCGTCAAGGGTTTAGGGTTTAGGGTTTAGGGTTAGGGTTTAGGGTTTAGGGTTTAGGGGGTTTAGGGGGTTTAGGGGGTTTAGGGGGTTTAGGGGGTTTAGGGTTTAGGGTTTAGCTCCAGTCTCGGGAGTGTGTTGGGCCCGAGGCTGACCACCTGGGCAAGATGGCGGTGGTCCTGCCTGGAGCGATTGTGCCACTTCCTTTGCGCATTTCTGGGGATCCAAATGGGAGTTTAGGGTTTAGGGTTTAGGGTTTAGGGTTTAACATTTAAGATCTTCATTAGAAGTTTGTGGAAATAAAAGATTTCCACCTTTAGGTGTTAATGTTTGTAATATATTATTAGTTATTGTAGTAAATGGATTAGATAATGAATTAGTTGATAAATTTTTAGTATCTTCTTGTATATTTTGTAATTTTTTATTACTATTATTTAATTTCAACTATACGTTTACTTAAATAATCTAATGAGTTTTTTTCTTCTTCACTATACAAAAAAACAAAACACAATTTTGAAAATCACATGAAAATGAAAAAAACGCAATTTTCATCCAAAATTGGAAAAATCCAAGAGGGTTTAGGGTTTAGGGTTTAGGGTTTAGGGTTTAGGGTTTAGGGTTTAGGGTTTAGGGTTTAGGGTTTGGGAGTTTCCGAACGTAAACCCTAAACACTAAACCCTCTATTTGGGGGAGGGGGTGGGGGCTCTGACAACAAGGATTAGATAGAGGTTTTTGGGGGGTACAGTAGGGGGGGGGGGGGGGGGCGACATCTAGGTCTGGCAACCTCGACAACAGGCGTTCATGAGCTCATCAAACCTCAATCCCCAAACCCCGTATGCACAACAGTTCAGGGCCTCCAAGGTATAGGGGGCTTTGGGGTTTAGAATATAGAGCAACCCAAAACCCTAGCCACCTCTTACCTCTCATGCCAACGATCCACGCCCCAAAAGGCCTTGAGCATTAAACAACAGCACAGGGTGTTTATGCATTTGCTTTGGAATGTTCCCCCTCATTCTTACAGTTCTTAATACTGATTGTCGTACCCCCTATCATGATCCCTATTAAGGACTGCTAGTATAAGGGGACCATCCCAACATTCGCTCATGAAGCCGTTTGCAACAAATCACAGGCCGGGGCGGTTGCTATTCCTTTGTCTTGCAAGTAAGCATTCGCAACCCTAGACTTTAGACCCTAAACTAAGCCCTAAACTCACAGTGCATTAAACCCTAAACCCTAAACCCTAAACCCTCAACCCTAAACCCGAAACCCTAAACCCTAAACCCTAAACCCTAAACCCTAAACCCGAGGTACGGGGCAGGGATCATTCTGGTGCCGCACGTCTCATCCTTGCTGGAGCTGTGCCGCGGCAGCGCCTACGAGTGGTCCTTAAGCGGGCGGCGGAGGGTTTAGGGTTTAGGGTTTAGGGTTTAGTGTTTAGGGTTTAGGGTTTAGGGTTTAGGGTTTATGACATTGTGTAGGTTCCAGGATGTAGGGTTGAGTCGCAAGAGTTCTTGTCTTCTTTGAGCTCTTGTTCGGCTTCACGGAATCCACAGACTGCCAGGTTCTACCAGTGATTTGCGCCTGGCACAGAACTACTGGATGGGGCATACGAGGGGTTCAAGGTAGCTGAGGATCCTCGTAAGGGGATTCTACCTATGTTTCGGGATCGAAGATCGTGAGCCCCTACACCCTAAACCCTCAACCCTAAGGCCTAAACCCTAAACCTGCTCTGGTTTTTGTAGCTTGTGATTGCGGCCGTCTTGGTGGCAAGCTGCCTTCGTCCTTCGCCAGGTGAATTCCTTCAGTTTCTGTAGAAAGCAGAGCCTCAGTGTCTTCCGTGGTTTTTAGAGGGTTTGGGGCCTTTAGGGTTTAGGGGTTATAGGGTTTATAGGGTTTATAGGGTTTATAGGGTTTATACGGTTTATAGGGTTTATAGGGTTTATAGGGTTTATAGGGTTATAGGGTTTATAGGGTTTATAGGGTTTATACCGTTTATAGGGTTTATAGGGTTTGTGGGGGGTTTGGGGTTTAGGTTTTAGGGTTTAGGGTTTAGGGTTTAGGGCCCCACAACCCCAGCTCATCTCAGGTTGCCGGTCCTTGCGGCGATGCAAGTTGGCGCCTGCATGTGCGCGCAGGAGCCATGAGAACTGTCATCTGTTTAGGGCTTAGGGTTTAGGAGTGTAGGAGTTTAGGAGTTTAGGGTTTAGGAGTTCAGGGTTTAGGGTTTAGGGTTTAGGGATCAGGGTAGCTCACCTTTGCAGACCTGAAAAACCTGCAGCCACCTGAAGAACCCAACTCCTTACTCTCCAAAGCTGCCCGCGAACCTTTCGAGTGGCCCGAAGAGGCGTGGTGATCGGTAAGCCTGGGAAGCCCAGTGGTGCCCTTTACTCTTTTTTTTTTTGGTTAAGGGTTCCCTGAAAAATATCTTAACCCAAAAAAGGGTGCCCTTATTATAATATAGTTACTAGGCTACCAAGAAGCTGAACTTGAAGGAGCCCTTAGATCTGGGCATGTTCAGGCCGCTGAGGGTTGGGCGTTTAGGGTGTAGGGCTGAAGGTCCCACGTGCCCCTGAACACCCCTAAAACGCCCTACAGAGACCCTAAATGCCGACATCTACCTACACCCTAAACCCTAAACCCTAAACCTTAAACCCTAAACCGCTCTCCCCATGCGCAGGCTCAGATGCATGCCATGGATCTGGTCTCGGCAGCTTGGGTCTTGCAAGCCAGCTGGGGTTTGGGGTTTGGGGTTTAGGGTTTAGGGTTTAGGGTTTAGGGCTTAGGGCTTAGGGTTTAGGGTTTAGGGTTTAGGGTGCAGGGTTTGGGCTTTGGGGTTTAGGGTTTAGGATATGCGGTTTCATTTCGGCTTTAGGGTTTAGGGTTTAGGGTTTAGCGTTTTGGGTTTAGGCTTTCGGGTTTAGGGTTTATGGGTTTGGGTTTGTGACTTGGGTTTAGTGCTGCTGTTTTCCGAAATGCTGTCAGCCACCTTCCGGAGCGCCCTCGGATCCTTTAAGTCCCAAGCCATGTACTCCCACAGCCTCTGAACTCCCCAAACCCTAAACCCTGAACCCTAAACCCCAAACCCCAAACCCTAAACCCCAAACCCTAAACCCTGAACCCTAAACCTAGATCTTGGATCCTGAATCCGAAATCCTCAGCCCTAAACCGCCATCCCTGGCCAGGTCAGAGATCGTGCGAAGGTACCAAGTCTGTGGAACACCTTCGGGGACACAGGACGCCCTAAACCATTCCACGCTCTCGAACCCTAAACCCTAAACCCTCAGCCGGAAAACCTAAACCCCAAACCCTAAACCCTAAACCCCAAACCCGAAACCCTAAACCCTAAATCTCGGGGGCATTTCAGGCTCTGGAACTGAACCCAGGCCCAGTGAGACCCAAAGCCCTAGGCCTGAGTCTCCTCGAGGGTTCAGGGTTTAGGGTTTAGGGTTTACGGTTTACGGTTTAGGGTTTAGTTTTTTCGGGTTTAGGATGTAGGGTTTGGGGTTTAGGGTTTCGGGTTTAGGGTTTGGAGCTTACAGGGTTTAGGGTTTTTTTGCGGCTTGGAAGTCTGGCAGGTTTCGGGCTGGTCTGCGGCTTTCACTCACGGCGTCTAACCCCAAAGCTCCAAAGCCCCAAGGCCCAATGACCCCTGAAAAGGGGTTCAGGCTGTAGGGTTTGGGGTTTAGGGTGTAAGTAGGGTTTAGGGTTTAAGGGTTAAGGGTTTAGGGTTTAGGGTTTAGGGTTTAGGGTTTAGGGTTTAGGGTTTAGGGTTTAGGGTTTCGAAACCCTAAAGATGCACGTGGTGGAGGAATGCTCTTCTCCTCCTTCACCTCCTCGCTTCTTGCTCAGGAGCCCATGTTGGAGTCTCCTAACCCTAAACCCTAAACCCTAAACCCTAAACACTAAACCCTAAACCCTAAACCCTAAACCCTAAACCCTAAACCCTAAACCCTAAATCCCTTACCCTGACGCCCGATCCCTTTCCCTGAACCCTTATCCCTGAACACCGTACACCCGGAAAAATCCCTAATTGCGACTGGATGAGTCAGCACGCGCAATCTTCGGATGTGGGTTCAGGGCTTGGGCCTCGGGAAAATTCGGCTTTTCGGGTTTTTTTTTGGCACTGTCGGGCCATCGCAGAGTTGGAGGAATCGGAAGAGGCCCCCAAGCACGGCATGTCAAGCAATCTCCCAAACGAAGCCCTAAACCCTAAGCCCCAAACCCCAAACCCCAAACCCTAAACCCCAAACCACAAACCCTAAACCCCAACACCCCAAAACCCCAAACCCTAAACCCTAAACCCGTAAGCCCTAAGCCCTAAACCCTAAACCCTAAACCCCTAAAACCCTAAACCTTCATAAGCCGTGTCTGGCTCCTCAATCCCCAACCCATCCGTGCTCAAAGTGGGGCCAATGCCGGCATTCCTCTAAGCACTTGGATGGTCTCTTACACCGTCCCCTAAACCCTTCATCCGATTCGGGTTGTTTAGGGTTTAGGGTTTGGGGTTTGGGGTTTGGGGTTTGGGGTTTGGGGTTTAGGGATGTAGCCTTCAGGGCTCGTGTGCGTTGTTGCTAGGGCAGATAAGACCAACGTCATCAACAGAATATGAAGTTTTGTCCTTCGATGCATCAGCCTCCGTTCCGCTCTACCCTAGATACCCATGCGAACTCGGCGCCAACATCTCGAACCTGGGTTCATGACATCTATCCAGCTACCCTAAACCCTAAACACTAAACCCTAAACCCTAGACCCTAAACGCACAAAGTTCTCAAGAGCTGCACAGTACGCGCAGGCTTTTGGCCTGGGCAGCGCCTTCTACGCAGATGGCGTGCTGCCACCTCGCCAAGCTTCACTTTCATGGGGTTTTGGGGTTTAGGGTTAGGGGTTTAGGGGTTTTGGGGTTTAGGGGTTGGGGTGTAGGGTTTGTGGTTTGGGGTTTAGGGTTTGGGGTTTAGGGTTTTCGGGCGTCTTGGTCTTGTAGAGGATACAGAGCCTATGCACGTTGGCCCCTGGGCCCGACATGCAACATCCTCTACCAGGACGCCTACAGGGTTTTCTTTCGAACTGCTTGATTCGTTGGGATAGCCTACATAAAAGCCCTAAACCCTAAACCCTAAACCCTAAACCCTAAACCCTAAACCCTAAACCCTAAACCCTCTCCCCTACTATAAAGCAAGCTATGGCCCTTTTGAACCAAAGCCCGACGAACCTAAATCCCGGGAGGGGGGGCTCATAGCAACCCCCCAATAGTCGGTTTAGGGTTCAGGGTTTAGGGTTTAGGGTTTAGGGTTCAGGGTTTAGGGTTTAGGGTTCAGGGTTTAGGGTTTAGGGTTTAGGGACGGCCGTGGCTGAGCGATTTGAAGAGTCCTGTGGTTTTGGGGGGCTTCGGGTTGCATTGTAATCGCCTCTTAGCCGCAAGTACTGAAAAAAACACTTCAACTATGTCCACCAAACATTCTTCAAATAGTTTTGGTTTAGAAAGCGTTGTGCAGTAAGAAAAAAGTTTAAGGATATAGCAAAATTTCGGATTTGTTGACATAACATGTTTCTTCTTGTTGTTTTTTGGGTATGTTTGAAAATATGATCTGAACTTAAAACCTTCGTTTCTGAACTTAAAGCCTTAAACCATTGGTTTCTGAACGTAAAACGCCGTTTAAGTTCAGATGTTATGGTTTCCAAAAAACGGCAAAAAGCAAAACCAGTTTGCCCAACTTTCTCAAAATGCTTTCAAGTATTGTTGGCGAAGCATTGGGATTTGGCAGTTTTTGTTTTCCCATGATATTGTTTTGTTTTCCTCAATTGCAGATTGCTTTTAAGCTTTTCATCGTTCTTGACTTTTTCTGTTTTGAAGTTTTCGAGGGTTGTCATGCATAAACCGTTCACAGGCCTTCTTAAAATCTAAACCCTAAACCCTAAACCCCACACCCTAAGACCTAAACTCCAAGCCCTAAACCCTAAACCGTAAGCACTCAATTCCTTGTCGTGATACACTCACCAAGAACAGTACAATATAAACTCTGTTTCATATCGTATATACTTGGGCCCTAAAGCTCCTATATAGGAACCCCTTTAAGGCCAAGTATATACTAGACTCCAAAGTAGGGGGTCGAGGGGGATTGAGGGGAACCCTAAACCCTAAACCCTAAACCCTAAACCCTAAACCCTAAACCCTAAACCCTAACCCTAAACCCTAAACCCTAAACACTAAACCCTAAACCCTATAAACCCTAAACCCTAAACCCTAAACCCCTCTTGGCTGGAATTGTTCGAGGTGGTCGTGCGAAGTGCAGGGCGAGGGCATAAACCTTGCACCCTAAGACCTAAGACCTTGTAAGTTTAGGGTTTATTGTTTGGGGTTTATTTAGGGTTTAGGGTTTAGGGTTTAGGGTTTAGGGTTTAGGGTTTAGGGAGCCCTTCAGAGAGAAGCCCTAAACCATAAGCCAACAAACTTGAGGCTCCTCGTCGCCAGCGGTGGCATGTTCATCATGACCCGGCGCTAGTGCGAAGCGGCACAGTCTTCGACAGGTTTGGCTGAGGGTTTTAGGGTTTAGGGTTCAGGGTTCAGGGTTCAGGGTTAAGGGTTTAACTGAAGCTCATAGGTTTGGATGGGTTTGGGTCATAGAGGACATGTGGTGTAGGTTGTGTTGTTCATGTGCGCGGGACCTTCCTGATTCGTCCAAACGGGACACAGTTCTGTCGGTTATGTTTTCCCATTCCGAACCTCAAGACCCTGAGTCCGAAGCTGTAATCTCTGAAACCCTAAACCCTAGCCCTAAACCCTAAACCCTAAACCCTAAACCCAGTCTCTGAACCCTAGTTAAGCAAAAAATGGCCGGCTGGGGATCTCCCCCTACTTTGCTGGTAGAAACCCTCCTGGCCTATCTGGGCGTTTTTGGGGGAACTGCTGTGGGGCAGGGGTTGGGGGGGGCTTCATCATGACTCCGAACAGTCCGAACAGAGAGCGGGAGGCGCTGGGGCTTGGCTTTGTACTGTAGGGGTTTAGGGCTCATGGGGTTTAGGGTTTAGGGCCCTTGTTGATGAGCGGATGAACAGCTACTTGGACATTCAGGGGTACTTTCAAGTAGGGCTATAAGTAGGGTATCCATGGTTAGAACAACCTTATTTTAGGGGACAAATAGCCCTACTTATAAGTATCCTTCAAGTATCCTTGTCAACTCACCCGTTCTTTGGGCTTACGAAAAGCTCGAGGTCCAAGACGCCAAATCTGTCGATGTTGCTTCAAGAACAAAAGCTGTCTCACATGTGTATCGCAAGGCGCTTGCTTCAAAAAAGGGCGCTTCACAAGGAGTGGGGCCCACCCCAATCCCTGAAGTGCCCGGTATGCCTCTTTGTCAGGGCAAATGTGCTTGTTGCTTCTTGTAGAGGGGGCCTCTTTGTGTTTTTGTGCAGTTTGTGTGTTAGTTTTCTTGGCGCGATAAAGGGTGGCTGTGTTATGGTGACGGCCAGGGGCATGCTTAGG
>CAJNDS010002348.1:227500-280000 GCA_905221605.1 Symbiodinium natans
TTGACGTTATCGGCTATCCCAGAATTTGCTTCCGTTTTCTTGATGACAGTTTTCTCTTGCTGTTAATAGCATTCCCACCTGATGAGCACGAAGCACGCCCCTCAAACCCGAAGCACTACACCCTAAACCCTAATCTACTCCCTGAACCCTAAACCCTAAACCCTAAACCCTAAACCCTATACCCTAAGCCGGTGTTGCCGAGGCGCCTGTGCTGGAGCTGCTGCCTGGCAGCCCCTGTGCCTGCCAATCGTTTGGGCGGCTTAAGGCTTATAGCGGCTTTCAAGGTTCCCTAAACCCTAAACCCTAAACCCCAAACCCTAAACCCTAAACCCTAAACCCTAAACCCCAAACCCTGAACCCTGAACCCTGAACCCTGAACCCCCAGAGGTCAGCTTTTCATGCTTGGGCTTGAGGATGCTCGTCGGGTGTATCTGCTTGTAGGTCCGTAGGTCCTAGCATGGCTGGGAGGTCCGAGTTCAAGGCTCAGGGTTTAGGGTTTAGGGTTTAGGGTTTAGGGTTTAGGGTTTAGGGTTTAGGGCTCAAGGTTGAGACTTGGCCAGCGGACCTCAAGTCTGGGCGACCCCCGTCAAACATGCTAGCGAGAGTTGCGAGAGCAAACCCTCAGCCCTCAAGCCTCAGCGAGAGCTTTTGTGACTTTCAAAATGCGCACGAGGACTTGAACCAAGCAAACATTCTTTCATATATGTATAATATACATAAATGCCAAACCCCTCAACCCTGAACCCCAAACCCTAAACCCTAAACCCCAAACCCTAAAACCCAAAACCCCAAACCCTCACCCACCTGTGAGCCCAAGGCACGCTTTGTCAGCCTTGACGGGCCCCTCTGCTCGAGGCGTAGGGGGCTCTTGGGCGGTGTAGGGTTTAGGGTTTAGGGTTTAGGGTTTAGGGTTTAGGGTTTAGGGTTTAGGGTTTAGGGTTTAGGGTTTAGGGTTTAGGGTTTAGGGTTTAGGGGCCCTAGGGCCTAAACCTAAGGTGTTGCAGGACATGTATATAAGTTACGGAGCCTTCGCCACTGTCGCGCCAAAGCAACCTGGAGCGTACAGTTCTGGTACCTGGCCTCTTCTAAGCTAGGACCCAGAGTAGGATTTAGGGTTTAGGGTTTAGGGTTTAGGGTTTAGGGTTTAGGCACCCTTATTCCCTTTCCCTTATAAGCCCCTTCAAAACCAAAAAAACAGCACCCTTTTCCATTCCCAGGTTGCTGTTGCGTCGAGTAAGCCTAACCCCTAACCCCCAACAGCCCCAAACCCTAAACCCTAAACCCTAAACCCTAAACCCTAAACCCTGAATCAACTTCTCAGGTGTTATAGACAAGGCTCTCACGGCTAAGTTCCCGGCCTGTGCCGCGAGAACGGCGTTGTCCCCCTACGCCCTGTCCCTCAACCCCCCAACCCCCTTAGCCGGAAGGCCTGCCGCTAAACCCTAATCCCGAAACCCGAAACCCTAAACCCTAAACCCTAAACCCTGAACCCTGAACCCTGAACCCTGAACCCTGAACCCTGAACCCGAAACATCCCAGCTACCACACCAGTCACAGGCCTTGAGCTGGACCTGATCACCTTCAGCGCCTGGGATTTGTTGAGGAGTTTAGCTTAGGGTTTCGAGTTTAGGGTTTAGGGTTTAGGGCTCGTCTGTCTGGAGGTTTAGTGTAACAACAACGTCCAAGCCCTAAGCCCCAGGCCCTAAACCCCAAACCCTCTAAACCCTCAACCCTATACCCTATACCCTCTAAACCCTAAACCCTAAACCCTAAACCCTAAACCCTAAACCCTAAACCCTAAACCCTAAACCCTAAACCCTAAACCCTAAACCTCTAAACCCTAAACCCTCTAAACCCTAAACCCTAAACCCTAAACCCTAAACCCTAAACCCTAAACCCTTTTCCTTACTTCAAGAAAGCCCGAGGTGCGGCTCTCACGGCATGCGAGAAAGCCAGCCGCTGGCAGCAGGCGCGCTGCGGTTTTGAGGTTTGAGAGGTTGGGGATGTTTAGGGTTTAGGGTTTAGGGTTTAGGGTTTAGGCTTTAGGGTTTAGGGTTTAGGGTTTAGGGTTTAGGGATGTTTAGGGACGTTTAGGGTGTAGTGTTTGGGCTCTGAGGGGTTTTAGTGGTTCCGGGCTGAGGGGTTGAGAGACTTCCCTAGCTGGCCTTTAACAAGGCGTTCAGGGCTTGTGCCGGGAAGTTGGGTCGTTCGTAGCTTTCCAACTCTTGTGCAGGCCTTGAAGGCGGGGGCTATTGGGCTGGTAGTTCAGCCCTAGACCCTTAACCCTAAGTCCCAGACCCTAAACCCCAAACCCTAAACCCTAAACCCTAAACCCTAAACCCTCAGCTCTCATTTAATACACAAGGGGGTCCTTGAGCCTCGTAAGGGGTCCTACAATTGTGGAGGTGCTTGCTTCTTGGAGTTCATACGGGTATGCCTTACGTTCACCGAATGAGGCCGCCCATGCTCCAGATTCGGCCCTGCAATGAAGAGAATGAGTCGGTTTGAAGGTTTAAGGTTAAGGGTTTGGGGTTTAGGGTTGAGGGCTTAAGGTTTAGGGTTGCAGGTCCTTGTAGCAGGTAGGGTCTGGAGCACTAAATTCCCTGAACAGCCAAGTGAGTTGGGTCAACAAAGTTGCAAGGTTCTGCCTGCCAAGACAGCCTCCTCAGCAGTGTATATACATATGCAGAAGAGGGCGACCACATACATGCATACTTGCGTATCACATCTATCTGCTTACTTGCATACATATATGTGTATCCTCTACCTATACATGCAGCACACCCCAACCCAAAATCCAAAACCCTGAACCCCACTGTCCCGAAGGCCTGGCACGCATAGCCTGGCCACAGGCTGAATGTCAGCTATCCTCCATTCGTGCACAGTCGTAGAACCCCCAAACCCCTAAACTCTAAACCCTAAACCCTAAACCCTCATCGGAGGCGCTGCGACTACTGCAGGAAGCAGAACAGAGTCCTGACCCGAAAGTGGAGTTTAGGGTTTTTGGGGTTAGGGTTGAGGGTTTTTTGTTACGGTCTTGAGGTTGAGGAGAGAGCCTCTGGGTTTTTGGGGTCGTTCGACCTTCTTGGGGGCTTTGGCTGACTTGGGCGTCAGGGATCCTAGGGTTCAGGGTTTAAGGTTCCCTGAACCTTGCGCACCTTGGGTGCTTGATTCAGATGTTTTAGCTCTTCTTCTTTCTCCATATCTGTTGGGTTCCTGCGTTTCGAGTCCCCACATGCGATGGCTCCTCCGTCCTGCAAATTTAGGGTTTGGAGTTTAGGGTTTAGGGTTTAGGGTTTAAGGCAGGTTCATTTTGTCTTTGCTGTGGGGCTCAGGCCCGGCACAGCGGTATCCATAAGAAACAAGTCTGGAGGGACGGGATGTAAACGTAAGCCCCGACCCCTCCAAAAACACCCATAAACCCCGGAAACCCCAGAAACCCCACAAAACCCTAAACCCCAGACCCTACTCCTGGCCGCCCCTAAGCCCCAAGGTGTGAGGACGAGTCGGGTCCTTGTAAGTAGCTAGGACCCAGACCACACCTTCTTCTCGCGGGGTTAGGTTCCCTAATCAGCCCTAAACCCTAAACCCTAAACCCTAAGCCCTAAACCCTAAACCCTAAACCCTAAACCCTAAACCCTCGCAAGTAGAGCCCTCAATCCCCACAACCCAGCGTTTGCCTTACAAGTTCCTTGTAGGGACCTTTGGGAAGTAGGTGCTTCATGTCTCCCTGCAACTTTTCGAGGGGCAAGATAGGGCACAGAGTTCAAACCCCTAAGCGATACCCTAAACCCTAAACCCTAAACCCTAAACCCTAAACCCTAAACCCCTAAACCCTAAACCCTAAACCCTAAGCCCCAAACTCAGCTCCGTAACAGAACCCGGAGGTTCAGCCCTTTCAGCCCTGCAGAGGGCTGCAGCCTGTTTTGTTTTGGGGTTGGAAGAATTTGAGGGTCTTAGGGTTTAGGGTTTAGGGTTTAGTGTTTTGGGTTTCTTGGGTTTTGGGGTTTCAGGGTTTCAGGGTTTATACAAGGGGTTTAGGGTTTTGGGTTTTTGGGTTTTGGGGTTTCAGGGTTTCAGGGTTTATATAAGGGGTTTTAGGGTTTTAGTGTTTAAGGGCTTGCGTCGGGCCTTATCGGCTTCGGCTCAGGAGAGAGATCCGCCCGGATGTGGTTGCCCTGAACGCTGCGCCCAGGATGCAGTTCAGCCATGGAAGGGTGGTGAGTAGATGCCATCGGGAATGAAGTAGACCCAAAAGACCTAAGCCCCAAAAGCCCGGAACCCGGCGAAACACCCCCCCAAAACTCTAAGGAGTCGGAGTGTATTCTACCAAAGTCATGCCCGAAGCCCAGAACCAACCTGCCCCCCCTCCATGCGAACGCGAAGGACCTGTGCGTGAGACAGACCATCCCGAAGGATATTTTAAAATTCAGGATTTTCGGTTTAGGGTTTAGGTTTTTGTCGCTTGGGGCTCAGGACTTAGGACTTAGGGTTTTCGGTTGGGGCTTAGGACTTAGGACTTAGGGTTTTTGTCGGTTGGGGCTTAGGACTTAGGACTTAGGGTATTGAGTTTACAGGGTTCAGGGTTTAGGACTTGGATTTTAGGACTATAAAAGATTTTGCGTTTAGGGTTTGGAAATAGCCCTGGGCCGTGTGGGACCAATCACGCAGCTCCAAAACTACTATTTGCTTAAGAACCCCAAACGAATAAAAGATACTAATCCCTATACTACGCTGAATAAGGAAGAATATTTTTTCTGTGTTCTTAAGCAATTAGTAGAAAAGTGAAGTCTGCCAAGAAGCCCGAGACTACCCTTCCCGACGCTGCTGCAAGCCAGTCGCTTTCGGGTTTAGGGTTTAGGGTTTGGGTTTAGGGTTTAGGGTTTCGGGTTTAGGGTTTAGGGTTTCGGTTTTAGGGTTTAGGGTTTAGGGTTTCGGGTTTAGGGTTTAGGGTTTAGGGCGACTCGATCCCCTCAACTCGTAGCTCCAAACTCCTGAGCCCTCTCAAGGTCATCAGCAGCTGCGGAAAGGGCTTTGCCTGGCATCGGGCATTCACTCTGCTGCAAAGCTTGGCGGAGAGGAGGACCGGGGGTGGATGTCGAATATGCGCGGTTTAGGGTTTAGGGTTTAGGGTTTAGGGTGTAGGGTTTAGGGTTTAGGTTTTAGGGTGCAGGGTTTAGAGTCTCGGGTGTAGGGTGTAGGGTGTAGGGTGTAGGGTTAGGATTTAGGGTGTGTGCTGCGGTGTTTTTGCTACCAAATTCCGCAGGGTCCTGGGGCCCGATATCCGTAAAAATTCGGGTCTTAGGGTTTAGGGGTCTTATGGGGTTTAGGCCCTAGGGTCCAAGGTATTGGCCTCAGGGTTTAGGTTTTAGGTTTAGGGTTCATGCAGGCACTAGGTCTTGAGGGTTCCGGGTCAGAAGAGACAGTTTAGGGTTTAGGGTTTAGGGTTTAGGGTTTAGGGTTTAGGGTGTTTAGGGTTAGGGTTTTTAGGTTTAGGGTTTTTAGGTTTAGGGTTTAGGGTTTTGGGTTTTTGGGTTTAGGGTTTAGGGTTTAGGGTTTTTAGGTTTAGGGTTTTTAGGTTTAGGGTTTAGGGTTTAGGGTTTAGGGTTTAGGGTTTAGGGTTTAGGGTTTAGGGTTTAGGGGTTCCCCTAGAAAGCCCGGTTTATACCTCTTTGCACCGCCAGGCTTCAGCCCACCTGTGTCAGCTTCTCCTCGGCGCTCACGGCCGCCGAGCGGTCGGGTCTCTGGAGGCCATGAACCCAATAAGCAACTTAGGGTTTAGGGTTTAGGGTTTAGGGTTTAGGGTTTAGGGTTTGTGGTTAGGGTTTAGGGTTTAGGACCGGCATCTTACAACCCTTACACCCTTAAACCCTTGAACCCTTGAACCCTAGAAACCTAGAGCCCTGGAGCCCCAACCCTAGGTAAAACCCTAAACCCAAACCCTGCCAGGGTGGATGGATTGCGGGGCGCGGGCTCTCCCACTCCTATGTTCTTTAGGGTTTAGGGTTTAGGGTTTAGGTCAACCTCAGCCCATACTCGAGGCATGCCATGGACCTCCTCCACTCTATGCGAAACGCAGGCCTGGGAGCGGGATGCTGGTGGTTCAGGGTTTAGGGTTTAGGGTTTAGGGTTTAGGGTTTAGGGTTCAGGGTTGCGTTTTGCTCAACTTTTTCTCGAACTTGAGCAATCCCCTCCCTCCCCTCCCCCCTCCTTCCACAAGCCATGGGATGCCCGGCCCGAAGCCCTAAAAACGAAACCCTAAACCCAGAACTCAGAACTCAGAACCCTAAACCCTAAACCCTAAACCCTAAACCCTAAACCCTAAACCCTAAACCCTAAACCCTAAACCCTAAACCCTAGCTTCTCCACGCGGAGTGCTCGTCGGGCTTTGGGCGTTTGGGGTTTCAGAAGAGTGTTAATTTCGAGGGCTGCCCTGCTTAAGGGTTGGCTTGGGGTGCGTTGTTTTGTTTTTTGTGGTTTAGGGTTTAGGGTTTAGGGTTTAGGGTTTAGGGTTTAGAGTTTACGGTTTAGGGGGGTTGGGCCTGCCGAGGTTTAGTTTGTTTTTTTTCGTGTCGATTTTTTGGGGGTAGTAAGGGCTAAACCCTAACCCTAAACTCTAAACCCTAAACCCTAAACCCTAAACCCTAACCAGGGTTGTAGGCTCCGCAGATCCAGGTGTTGTACCGGATGCCATCGCGCTGGGAGCAGCCATTAGCGCCATGGAAAAGGGCCGAGACCTCAGCTACACCCTAATCGTGTTTAGGGGTTTTTAGGGTTTTTAGGGTTTAGGGTTTCGGGTTAAAACCTAAACCCTAAACCCTAATCCCTAAATACTCTTCACGCGCTATAAACCCTTGTTTAGGGTTTAGGGTTGAGGGTTTAGGGTTTGGCTACATGATGCCAATCTTCGGGTTCATTTGGTCCCGGTTTCGCCCCGCGATGTTCGAGGGTTTGAGGAATATGCCACAATGGAGGCCTCAAAAAAGTAAATGGCGTAGACCTCCATCTGCAGCATGTAGAAAGGCTAAGCTGTCAACCCTAAACCCTAAACCCTGCTTTCGCCTGCTGGGTTGGCGCCAAGGTCGCCAGTGGGCAGCTGCACTGTGGCTCCTGTCAGCGGAGGCCAACCCCCCATTTGGGCTCCCAATGTTTAGGGTTTAGGGTTTAGGGCTTAGGGTTTAGGGTTTGGGGTTTGGGGTTTAGGGTTTAATTAGGGTCAATCCCCCCCCCCTGCCCCCCCAAGCAAGCCCGAAACTCGAAACCCACATCTGGTTTAGGGGTTTGGCTTCGCAAGCCCTAAACCCTAAACCCTTAAACCTTAAACCCTAAGCCCCAAACCCTAAACCCTAAATCCTAAACCCTAAACCCCAAACCCTATTTCAGGGGCTCTCGCGGGGCGTGCTGGACACCGTGGCCTTCAACGCCGGCCTATCAGCCTGTGCGAAGAGCCGGGAGTGGGTCAAGGCCGGCCGGAACTTAGGGTTTAGGGTTTAGGTTTTCGGGTTTAGGGGGGTTTATAGGGTTCAGGGGGGTTTGAAGGTTCAGGGTTTTCGGCTTGCGAGGACCTTAGAAAGACCATATGGACCCCCAAAGCGGTTGTCACATCATGGTCCTGTGTCGAGTCGAGGTTCCAAAAACAAACATGGGCACCCTCGGCCCAAACCCCTAAACCCTACACTCCCTAAACCCTAAACCCTAAACCCTAAATCCCTAAATCCCCTAAACCCTAATTGGGGTACAAGCCTTAGTTCCTTGATACATGGGCACATGGAGACCTTTTTGGGCTTTGCCTTGAGGCCTGGAACTCAAGGACTTCAAGTTTCGGTGTAAGGCTAGGCCTGGGTTTAGGGTTTAGGGGGTTTAGAGTTTAGGGTTTAGGGGGTTTTGAGTTTAGGGTTTATGGGGGTTTAGGGTTCAGGGTTTAGGGGGTTTAGTGTTTCGGGTTTAGGGGTTAGGGTTTAGGGAGACAACCCAAGACCCCAAAACCCCCTCTGGGTTTAGGGTTTAGGGTTTGGGCTTTGCGCTACAAAGTTCGGATGCCGCTGATGGTGCTGACGTATACCATAGCCGCTACAACTGCCTTTCCGCGGTACATGCCCCTGAATCCTGAAACCTGCTAAGCCCCGACATCGAAGTCAGATTAGATCGCGAGGTCTATACTTGGGTAACCCTAAACCCTAAACCCTAAACCCTAAACCCTAAGAGCCGAAAGAAGAGCATCGTTGGCAGGGTTGGCGAGTAGGGCTTGATTGGGCTTAAGCTCAGATCAGAATTTGTCAGCTTGCGTGGGGTGTGAGTGGATCCGAAGTATCTGCTACATACGCAAGCCATGTTTGGAAAATCCTTAGCTGCTTTGGACTTAAGGGTTTAGGGTCTAACCCCGCCGGAATCCCAAGACACAAAAGCTCGGGGCGAACAACCGTCGCCTCCCACACCCTAGGCCCTAAACCCTAAACCCTAGACCCTAGACTCTAAACCCTAAACCCTAAACCCTAAACCCTAAACCCTAAACCCTAAACCCTAAACCCTAAACCCTAAACCCTAAACCCTAAACCCTAAACCTAGCAGCTCAACAGTCTTTGAACTTCCACCTTAAAGCCCCCGACTCAAACTTGAACGCCGAAACCCTAAGACAAAGCCTAGAGTTTAGGGTTTAGGGTTTAGGGTTTAGGGTTTAGGGTTTAGGGTTTAGGGTTTAGGGTTTAGGGTTTGTTCCAAAGTGCCGCGGTCCCGACCCGCGCCAGGGAGTGGTGGCGGTCGGGCCGCCTCGGTGCAGCGGATCCCACCCCAGCCACCCAAACTACCGCCTTTTTCGCGTTTACCACGGCCCCCCTATCAAGGGGGCTTACACCTCGAGTCTCCCCCAATAACCGGGATGGGACGTGTTGACTGCTGCTATTGCTTGAGCCTGCACTTTCCTGGATCAACAGGGAGCGGGACAATCTGTTTCACCCATACTGTGCTTAAGACACCCTCAAGAACAATTCCGGACCCAAGCTCATTCATATGGCAGAATGGCGAGGGCCAAGCGCGGAAGGCCCGGCCACCCGCTGGCGCATGGGCTTCTCTGGCCCAGCCTGGTCTTTTTTGACAGGACCTCCGTCTTGGGCCCGGCCTCGTTACCGGGTCTCGCAAGGGCCGGCGCAGGGCAACCCTGGCGGGGGCAACCCTGGCTGGGGGCGTGGCGGGGGCAACCTGGCAATAGGAAGGGCAACACAAAGGGCGGGGGCAACCCCTGTTTAAGGGATTTTTTTCTTTTTTTTCGAAATTTATGTCAACCTTGGTGGGGGCAACCCTGGCGGGGCCCTGGCGGGGGCGACTACTAATGGGAAACCCTGGCAATGAAAACATAGAGAACTTTGACAGGGCCCTTCAAGCATCTGGGGCCCAGAGGGCACCGGAAGTCCGGCGCGGCAACTAAACAAACCTTCAATACAGAAGGACGACGAAGCCTCGCCAGCGCGCGAGGAGGACGAGGTGGTCTGGCAGGGCAGTCGCAGACAAGGTGCACCACTCCCGAACAGGCGACGGACAACGCCACCCTAGCGGGGCAAACCTGGCGGGGCAACCCTGCCAAGGGCAACCCTCACTCGGCGGCAGCCGTGGCGGGGCCAACTCACCAACCTGGCGGGGGCAACCCTGGCGGGGGCAACCCTGGCGGGGGCAACCCTGGTGGGGGCAACCCTGGCGGGGGCAACCCTGGCGGGGGCAAACCGGGGGCAACCCTGGCCGGCAGCAACCCTGGCGAGAACTTTGGCAGGGCCGAGAAGGACGACGAAGCATAGGTGCATTCCGGGAGGCAACCTGAAGGGGGCAACCCTAGTAGGCTGGCGGGGCAACCCTGTCATGGCGGGGGCAACCCTGGCGGGGGCAACCCTGGCGGGCAAACCCTGGTGGGGGCAACCCTGGCGGGGGCAACCCTGGTGGGGGCAACCCGGGTGGGGACCCTGGCGGGGGCAACCCTGGCGGGGGCAACCTGGCGCGTCGGGTTTAGGGTTAATCCATTATTACATTGTGCCCTATGGCTAGCAGGGATGCATCAGGTGTGGCAAGCTCGATCTGCTTGGCAAAGCAAGCAGATCTCGAAGCGGTAGCGTTCAGTTGTACCGGCCGCCGCCTGGCGCGGGCGGCCCATGGTTTAGGGTTTAAAGTTTAGGGTTTAGGGTTTAGGGTGAAGCTTAACCCCCTGTAAACCCCTAGAAATCCTAAAGCCCCCCTTGGAGCTGAAGCCCCTACATCAACCCGAAAGCCCATCAAGCCCACAAAGCCTAGGGTTTAGGGTTTAGGGTTTAGGGTTTAGGGTTTAGGGTTTGGGGTTTAGGGTTTAGGGTTTAGGGTTCAGGTTTAGCTTTAAGCTCTATAAGCCTTAACCCCTAACCCATCAACTCTTTCCTCAAGGCCTTGGCGCTACTCGACGAGTTGAGGGGCCCCGCGGCCGTCGTACGCCCGGACGGCCGACCATGCATGGGCGTTGGGGTTTAGGGTTTAGGGTTTAGGGTTTAGGGTTTAGGGTTTAGGGTTTAGGGTTTAGGGTTTGGGGTGTTGGGGTGTTGGGGTTGAAGGTTGCGGGCTTGTCGGGTTTCGAGTTGAAGGATTAAGGTTTGGGGCTATGTTTATGAGGTTTCGGGTTGAAGGGTTGGGGCTTGGTGTTGGGGTTGGTTGTGGGGTTTAGGGTTTAGGGTTTAGGGTTTAGGGCTTAGGGTTTAGGGCGTAGGGCGTCCGAGAACCAGTGCGGTTTGTAGCTTTGACCGGCTCAGGGGCTCCTGTATGGAGCCTTTAACTTTAAAGAAATTGGCGTATCACCCCCCCAGGAACCCTAAACCCTAAACCCTAAACCCTAAACCCTAAACGGCCGCTGTAGTATGAGTATGAGGTTCGGGGATTGGGGAGTTTTGGTTGGGAGCCGCTCGAATCCCAGACCCGCGAAAATCCCATTCGCATTCGGTGCTTTTCAAGGCTTGATACGGCTTATAGACAGGGATGAATGGGTCTTATCGTGGTGTTAAGGGCTTATATCGCCCTTAAGGAGGGTTTAGAGGGCTTAAGGGGCTTGTAGGACTTACACGGTCTAGGGGTTTGCGGATTAGGATTTAGGGTTTAGGGTTGCGGGTTTAGGGTTTAGGGGTTTAGGGTTTAAGGTTTAGGGTTTAGGGTTTAGCGTTCAGGGTGTAGGGTTTGGGGTTTAGAATTTCGGGGTTAGGGTGGGCTTAGGGTGCAGAGGATGCCATTTCCTTCGATGCCGCCATCGATGCCTGTGCTGCTGGGCAGTGGCTGCAGGCTGTGGGAACTGCGAAGGATGCGAGCCCTAAGCCCTAAACCCTACACCCTAAACCCTAAACCCTAAACCCTAAACCCTAAACCCTAAAACCCTAAACCCTAAACCCTAAACCCTAAACCCTAAACCCTAGCCCTAGACCCCAAACCCGGCTAAGGGCTCAGGGTTTACGGAGCTCGGGCTTATGGAGGTGGATTCAAGCCCTAAGGCTACAAGCGCCACTTGAATGTTTCTTTTTGGTACTCTGAACACTACAAGGAATCCACGACGACGGTGGCTCACAGGGGGCCCACAAAACTGAAAGGCTTTGGCAAACCCTGAACCCTAAACCCCAAACCCCGTTGAGCCAGGGATTGAAGATTCCAGTTCAGGATTGTGGCCTGCGGTTGATTCAAGGGGCTGACAGCTTGGATTCAAGAGCTTCAGAAAGACCAACAAAGAATGACGCCATCTATCAGCCCCCTGCACGGACCGTTAGGGTCGTAAGCAAGAGCCCCGCAAGCTTTTTCCTTCAAACCTGCCCTAACCCCCAAGCCTTCCTTAGCCCTACAGCCTTAAATTCGCCCTACATAGCTCTACAGGAGTCCTTCGAAAGTCCGAAGCCCCATATGGACACTTGTCCCTAAATGATGATCCCCTTGTTGGGCACGCTAATTGCACGGATCCATATTGTAACTGGAACCTCAAGTTAGGGTTCAGGGTTCAGGGTTCAGGGTTTAGGGTTTAGGGTTTAGGGTTTAGGGTTTAGGGTTTAGAGGCTCTGTGAGTGCCCGGACGCTGAAGTCCCACCCATAGAACCCCCAAAAGCCCCGATAGACCTAAACCCTAGACCCTAAACCCGAAACCCCAAACCCTAAACCCTAAACCCTAAACCCTAAACCCTAAACCCTAAACCCCAGGATGTGGGGCTTGGGAGTTGCGAGCCTTGGGGCCCTTGGGATCCTTGTGAGGCGCTGAAGCTCCTCAGGGAGATGGCGGAGTGCTTTGGCCTCTACGGAGCCATTGGGGCTTCCTACCCCTAAACCCTAAACCCTAAACCCTAAACCCTAAACCCTAAACCCTAAACCCTAAACCCTAAACCCTAAACCCTAAACCCTAAACCCTAAACCCTAAACCTTAAACCATAAACCCTAAACCCTAAACCCTAAACCCTAAACCCTAAACCCTAAAACCCTAAACCCTAAACCCTAAACCCTAAACCCTAAACCCTAAACCCTAAACCCTAAACCCTAAACCCTAAACCCGAACCCTAAACCCTAAACCCTACACTCCTGCCACCCTAACTCCCAAACCTCGAAAGTGTCCCGAAATGGAACCTACCTCAACCCGCCTAAACACTCCGAAAGCCATGAGCCCCCAAACTCTTATGTCCCTGATATAGGGGCCTTAAAAATTAGAACAGGGTTTAGGGTTTAGGGTTTAGGGTTTAGGGTTTAGGGTTTAGGGTTTAGGGTTTAGGGTTTAGGGTTTAGCGTTTAGGGCTACTTTAGGGGCCTTAAAAAATTAGGACATGGTTTTGGGGATTTTTGTGTCTTCATAAAGGGACCATAAAGGAATACCATTAGAAACTATGCCGACCCCTTTATTTCGTCCTTACTAGCTGCCTGTGAGGCACTTTTGGGGCTCAACACAAACCTCCTATGTTCCGGAGGGCTTTTGGGTATGTCTTTTGTGTGTAGGGTTTAGGGTTTAGGGCTTAGGGTAACCAGTACTGCATCGTCCGCAGCATACTCACGGAAAGGTTGCAAATGCCGAGAACAGCCAGGAGCTGCTTGGCAGAAGAAGATCCCACGATTTAGGGTTTAGGGCTCCAGGTTTAGGGTTTAAGTTCAGGGATAAGGGTTTTCCTCCAAAGTACCTAAAGAGGGTCCTCAATATGGATACCTTCTAGGCATCTCAAGAAGAGGTCTTACCCTAAACCCTAAACCCTAAACCCTAAACCCTAAACCCTTAACCCTTAACCCTTAACCCTTAACCCTTAACCCTTAACCCTAGTCCCGAAGACCCTAAGACCCTAAACCCTAAACGATTGTATGTAGTTCTAAGCCTTGATGTCATGTTCATTAGGGTTCAGGGTTTAGGGTTTAGGGTTTAGGGTTTAGGGTTTTCCATACCTGAAAACTGCCCGAAACCGCCAAATCCAACAGACATCTTGAACCCAATCTAAAGCCCGAACACCACCATGAACTGTCCCAACAAAACTCACGTCAGTCGAACCACCCTCGCCCCTACGGAGTTTGGGATTTAGGCCTCAGGGCTGAACCCTAAGCCCTAAACCCTAAACCCTCAACCCTAAACCCTAAACCCTAAACCTTAAACCCTTAGGGTTTAGAGTTGAGGGCCTAATCCTCACAACCAACGCATGGATCGGGGCCCCCATAAAGTCCTCCAGACTCCCCAGGCCCCATGCATCGCCCGAATGACAACTCAACTCTAAACCCTTAGGGTTTAGGGTTTAGGGTTTAGGGCTTAGGGTTTAGGGTTTAGGGTTCTCAGCTCTAACCCTCAACCCTACACCCCCGGAACCCTAAACTCTAAACCCTAAACCCTAAACCCCCTAAACCCCCTAAACCCCCTACACCCTGAACGCTAAGACGAGGCTACATGGCCGCGCTCGGCGCCTGCAGCCAGTCCAGTCACTGGCGGCAGTCCCTGGTACTTTGGGAGGAGCTGTGGCGTGAAGGCGGGCTCTCCATGAGCTTGCTTTTGTGGCTTAGGGTTCAGGGGTGGCTAGGGTTTAGGGTTTAGGGTTTAGGGTTTAGGGTTTAGGGTTTAGGGTTTAGGGTTTAGGGTTTAGGGTTTAGGGTTTAGGGTTTAGGGTTCAGGAAAGCATGTTTGCCTTTTTCTGTCAGATGAGCCCTAAACCGTACAGCCTGTTGACTGCCCAAGCCCAGCACGCATCTCGGCATGTGGATCAGGTTGTGGTGGTTCCGGCTTGGGTCACACAGACAAATGGGGTTTGGGGTTAGGGGTTTAGGGCAGCTAGAAATGAAATCGGAAACCCTCAAAATCCTCAACGCGACGTTGCTTAGAGATTCGGGCCGCTTGTGTGGGAACGGGATCGGGTTCTGGAAGCCGCCACCAAACATCAAAACCGAAAACGGGATTAGGGTTTAGGGTTTAGGGTTTAGGGTTTCCGCTCCCGCAGTTCTTCGTTCTAGGTTGTATGGTAGTCGTTGTTGTTCCACGGCAGGGTCTTGGTTGTTTCTGTGGAACTTGCAGCTGCTGTTTCTTTTTCTAAGCCCTAAAGCAGCCGAAGGCCTAAACCCGAAGCCATAAACCCCCAACATCGAAACTCTCACCCTAAACTCTAGTCTAAGGCTGCTTCGAACACCAACGTTCTCCTACACCTAGAACTCATTATTCCCCGAAACTCTCCCTTAAACTAAACTCTAAAGCCTAAACCCTACACCGCAAAGGCCGCGTCCCCGTCGATGAGAGCCTGCGGAGTGCCATGATCGAGGCAAAGAGACGACAAGGGGTTGGCATACTTGGAGGTTCATGGTACTTAGCATGCCAGTTGTAACTGTACTTTTCACCCAATTGTAACCCTATGATTGTACCTAAGGGGCTTTTCTGTTTGAAAGGTTTAGGGTTTGGGGGGCAGGGTCTGGGGTTTGGGGTTTAGGGTTTGGGGTTTGGGGGGGTTCTGGAAGCCAAAGAGCGGCATGCTGCCCGATCGCTCCTGAAACGCCTAGGACTTCCTTTGTATTTTCATGTTGTCCAAACAGGTCGAGAATTGTGGTTTAGGGTTTAGGGTTTCGGGTTTAGGGGGTTTTGGGGAGGGCGGTGATGCTTAAACGCTGCGCAAGCTAACCTGTCAGAGCCGCATCAGGCAAGTACACCATGCTATGCATCTGTCCCAAGAAGCCGACCAATGTCCTACGCGCTAGGCTCCACCACCAAGCCCCAAACACTAAACCCTAAACCCTAAACCCTAAACCCTAAACCCTAAACCCTAAACCTTAAACCCCAAACCCTATCCCAACTCTTCATCCAAGGCATGCTCCATGGGCAGCCTCTGGCAGCAGGCATTGCACCAGTTTCTGCCCCTTGACTGCGCTCGGGAGCTCTCAGCGGGGGCTTTAAGGTTTAGGGTTTAGGGTTTAGGGTTTAGGGTTTAGGCTGTTTGGGGTTTAGCGTTTAGGGTTTAGGGTTTAGGCTGTTTGGGGTTTAGGGTTTAGGCTGTTTGGGGTTTAGGGTTTAGGCTGTTTAGGGCTTACAGTTTTGGGTTTAGGGTTTAGTAGGGCTTCGGGTTATGGTTTAGGGTTTAGGGCTTCGGGGCTGTTGCTTCTTAAGATTTCAGGGCTATGACGGTGCACTACCAGAAAAGCCCTATAAACTATGGGGGGGGGGGGGCTCTAAACCCTAAACCCTAAACCCTAAACCTATACCCTAAACCCTAAACCCTAAACCCGAAACCGGGTGCTCTTGGGTGTGGCAAGCCTGGACCCTACGTGAAGCCCTGCAGCTGAGTTTCACTGCCCTTCAAGCCATATGAGCCTCGTCTAACTCAGCCTAAGACCCCATAAGAATCACTAAGCTCTAAACCCTAAACCCTAAACCCTAAACCCTAAACCCTAAACCCTAAACCCTAAACCCTAAACCTAAACCCGAAACCCTACAAGCTTATGAAGCCTACAAGCCCTAAACCTTGAACCCTATACCCTACTACTCACTAGACTATACATGGATCAAGCCCTAGAACTCTAAAGCCCTACCTTATTACATCGATCCTGAATCCTAGATGCGTGCCCGCCCCATCCAAAGGCCTCATGGTTGAAGCCCCAAACCCTGAACCCTAACCCTAAACCCTAAACCCTAATGTTGCACCCGGTTTAGTGTGGGGCCCCCCCCCCCCCCCCCCCCCTGGACAGTCGAGGCGCGGATGTGATCCTGATTACACGGCCCCGGGGGTTCATATGATTTTAATAGGGAGGAGCTTAGATAAGTTCAAAAGGGGCAGTGATGCCCGGCCATCTTTTTTAAAGGCGCGGCACGTGGAATTTTCTTACGGCGCCCGGACGATTTGTCTTTAAAGAGGGACTCCCAAACAGTCAGCGTGTCCTGAATAATTCGGCCAGTTTGTCTTTAAAGCGGGGGCCGATACTAAACCGGGTGCAACATTAAACTTAAACCCCAGCGTCGCTTCATGAAGGTCCAGCGGCCCCCTGCCCACGTTGGATGACGTCTTGAGCACCAATATCCTCAAGGCATCCCCCCCCCCCCCCCCCCCACACCCTGAACCCTGGACTCTCAAACCCAAGCCTTACATCCCAAACACCCCAAGACCCTAAACCCTAAACCATGAACCCTACACCCCAAAACCCTAGCTCAGGAGGGCTTTGGAGCTTTGGGGTTCAGGGGCCAAGAACCATCGGATGCCTAAATAAAGCAACCTGAGACAAAGTTATGCCCCAGGGCCCCTTCCCCCCACCCCTGGAAAAAAAGATGCACATAAACCCTAAACCCTAAACCCTAAGGTTGGGGCTTTTCGGGCTTTGGCAAGGCATAGACCCGAACATGACGGATGATCTAGCGGCCGTCGTGGGGTTTCATGGAATTTGGGGGGGGGGGGGGGGGGGTGACTCAAGTGCAAGCTCCCCATACACCCTATAGGCCCTAAACCCTGCAAGCCTGCAACCCTAACACAGGGTCTAGGTTTTTTTACCTAACACAGGGTTTAGTTTTTTTTCTGTTTATCAAAGTTAATCCTAGACTCTCTGCTTTGTGTTAGTTGGGGCATTGATTTGTCTTACCGTTGTTGCTCCGGATTTGGGTTAGAGTGGCTCCAACATGTATGGGGTTTGTGGAGTACCACCTCCCAACGACCGAAGTACATCCTGCCTATGAGCCCTGTGATTGTGACGCAACCTAAACCCTAAACCCTAAACCCCATGAGCGCCTCCAGCCAACAAGAGAATGACCTCCAACCTCAACCCTCACAACGACAATGTGAAACCTTGAATCCCGCCGGAGAGTGCGGAGCATCAGCGTGCGTTTGTGTGCGGTAGGGCTTCGGGTTGCTATTAGAAGGGTTCAGGGTTTAGGCTTTAGGGCTTGGGGTTTATAGAGGCCTTCCCAAAAGGAATTTTGCTTTCCCCGGGCATCCTAAAGAACGCTGAATCATGGGAGTGATGGACAACACGCCTTGGGGGTTGGACTGAAATCCCTCGATGAATCCTCATGGGGCACATGGGCGGTTTCTAGGTTTATCGGGTCTGCAGGGCTTGAGGTTTGGATTTTCAGACCAGTGGCTCCTAAACCCTAAACCCTAAACCCTAAACCCTAAACCCTAAACCCTAAACTTGCCGGTGTGAGGCGCTGACGCAGGCAGCGCAAGCCTCTGAAGCAGTATCCCTGTACAGACTGCTCGAGGACTTACAAAGAATGAGGGTTTAGGGTTTAGGGTTCAGGGTTTAGGGTTTAGGGTTTGGGGTGGGGGGGAGGGGGTTGTAAACATAGGATTGCAGTACATGTAAGGGTATCCAGGGAGGCCCTGATCTTTGTAAAATTCCATCAGGTGTATCTGGGCTGAGGGTTTAGGGTTCAGGGTTTAGGGTTTAGGGTTTAGGGTTTAGGGAATCGGGCCGCTATCGAGGACAGTTTTGCCTGCTCACGACTTCGTCCCAGGATGCACCTGTGGTTTCGCCTTGCGTTTTGCCCCCTGAAATGACTGAACCCTGAACCCTGCATGGTTTATGGTTTGGGGTTTAGGCTTGGGGGAGGGGGCGCGCGATGCTTCAGCCGGAGTGGGAGCTGTGGAGGCTTCTGGGGCTGGGGTTTAGAGGATTTACGGGGTTTAAGGTGTTTAGGCGGGCTCGGGCGTCGAAAAAGCAACATTGCTTTTCTCCGATTGCTTCTGTGTTCTTCTATGACAAGGAATACTCATATTGTTGCTTTTGTTTTTTTTGGCCAGATATTAGGTCTTCTTATTTGGTCATGTGGTTTTTGTTGGGTGGAGGGGTGTGGCAGCGTAACTCCTGTACATTTCTTGCATAATTTCCCCAACCTCAGCCATGGTTATGCCGGGAACTGGACAAGCCTGCGTCCCAAAACTTCTATGCACGAAGCCCGAGCCCCAAAACCCCAAACCTTTCACCCGAGCCGGAGGCTTGGGTTTAGGGTTTCGGGATAATTCTTAATTTCCTTTCTTCCCTTATAATAGGGAACCCTTTCAGAAACAATGTTCAAAGGGTTTCAAGCACAACTCAGTGAAGGTTTAGGGCTTGGGGTTTGGGGTTAGGCCAAGCACCCTAAACCCTAAACCCTAAACCCTAAACCCTAAACCCTGTAGAGCAGGAGGAGCGCATTTACCAGCCATGGAAGACCGAGCGGCTCGCTTTTTAACTTTCTGGATGCCGGGGGTATGAAGACTCGTACCCCTAAGGTTGTAAACCCTAAGCCCTAAACCCTAAACCCTAAAACCCAAAACCCTAAACCCTAAACCCTAAACTCTGCAGAGCAGGAGGAGCGCATTTACCAGCCATGGAAGACCGAGCGGCTCGCTTTTAACTTTCTGGATGCCGGGGGTATGAAGACTCGTACCCCTAAGGTTGTAAACCCTAAACCCTAAACCCTAATTAACCCTAAACCCTAAACCCTAACCCTTAATGGTTTCCCTTAACATTCTCCTATCATGAAACATTTGCTACTTGCTACCTTCGGGATCTTCAAAGAGGGTCCCCGGACCCCAGGGTACCAAACCCTAAACCCTAAACCCTAAACCCTAAACCCTAAACCCCAAACCCCAAACCCTAAACCCTAAACCCTAAACCCTAAACCACCTCAGGGGTCCAAGGTAGAGCCCCTTGAGTGTTGGGGTTCGCGTTGGTGGCTGTAGTGTGCGTAGGGTTTCGGGGCTTTAGGGTTTAGGGTTTAGGGTTTAGGGTTTCCGGTTTTGTAGGGCTGTCGCCCCTAAACTGGAATTCGTAAATTGCGGCTCTGGTCATAACCCGTGCTGGGGATGGTTCGGTTTCAGGGTTTAGGGTTTAGGGTTTAGGGTTTAGGGGTTTCCAGGTTTGGAGTTAGAGGTTCAGGGATTTGGGGATGTGTTGCTTTCTCACGCTCTTTCATGCAGGAGGCTTCTAGTCATTGTTGTAGCTTTGGACGTGGTGCAAGCAAGCAATGCGGAAGCCCTTGGGCACCTGGTGCGCATGCTTTCAGCCTTCAATACCCAGCTTAGGACTTCGGGCTTAGGGTTCAGGGTTTAGGGTTTAGGGTACCTAAGGGTTTAGGGTTTAGGGTTTAGGGTTTAGGGTTTAGGGTTTAGGGTTTAGGGTTTAGGCCCAGACTTAGCTACAGCTGGAGGACGTCCTTTCACTCCCGCGCTGCAATAAAACCTTCAAACCCCACACAACAATCTACGCAATATGCTCCAAGATTCGGCATGCTTAGTCCTCGTTTAGGGTTTAGGGCTAGGGTTTAGGGTTTAGGGCTAGGGTTTAGTTGGGTTTAAGTATGCAAAACATGTGAACTAGCCATTCTACCCCCAAACCCAAGACCTACCCGAATCGTGGGCCCTCAGCCCTCAACCCTGAGCCCTACACCTTAATGCCTAAACCCGAAACCCCAATCCCCTAGTTTGCTAAGCCCTAAATCCCCAAATCCCTACACCCTAAACCCTAATCCCGAAACCCCAATTCCTAAACCCTAAACCCTAAACCCTACACCCTAAACCCTAAACCCTCTAAACCCTAAACCCTAAACCCTAAACCCTAAACCCTAAGCCCTAAACCCTAAACCCTGACCAACCTTAGGCGCTTCCTTGACCTCCATGGGATGGTCGTGGAAGTCGCACTCGTCGCGACGCTCTCCACGCTGCTAACCCGCGCGCTGGAGACGTCCACAAGGACCCAGGGTCTGTGAGGTCTGTAGGGTTTAGGGTTTAGGGTTTAGGGTTTAGGGTTTAGGGTTTAGGGTTTAGGGTTTAGGGTTTAGGGTTTAGGGTTTAGGGTTTAGGGTTTAGGGGGGTTTAGGGTTTAGGGCTTATAAAGGGATAGGTTCCGAGGACTTGTGGGCAGAGGTCGAGTAGGGGGCCGCCCCCTACTAGGGGTTTGGGGGTTCGCAAACCCGCATACCCCAAGGCCCCTATGCCTGCCATACGAAAACCACCCTAAGCCCCCTAAACCCTAAACCCTAAACCCTAAACCCTAAACCCTAAACCCTAAACCCCGAAGCCCTTGCAGCCCTTAAACCCCTCAGAATCTCGACTCGAAGGCCTTTGGTGCTCATTGTTGGCCGGGGCCTTCACTCGGATGACGGCGTGGCGATCCTCAAGCCGGCTTTACAGGAGGCCAGGCGGTTTAGGGTTTAGGGTTGAAGTTTTCGGGTTGAGGATTTCGGGTTTAGGGTGTAGGGTTTAGGGTTTAGGGTTGAGAGTCTAGGGTTTAGGGTTATGTCGTTGGTATATAGCTAGTACTATCACCGAATGAGATATGCAACAAGTCGAAAACAAGTCTTGAAAAAGTCCTTATCAAAAGTCCTCCTCAAAACCATGTTCTCAAAAAGTCTAAACTTTGTCTAAAAGAGTCTTTCAAAAAAAGTCCAAAAAGAGTCCTTGAAAAGTTGAAAAAAACTCGGGCAGAGTCTCCGGAGGGGAGTGGAGGTCGCCGGGAGACTATCCTTGAGACTTAGTTTCGACTTTTTTCTAGACTTTTCCCAGACTTTGTTTGAGACTCTCTGCGGGACTTTTGGAAAACTGTGTTTATACTTTTTGAAACCTTGTTGTTGAAGAGAACTTTTGAACAATGACTTTTTAAAGGCTTTTTTTTACTTTTGAATTATTTCCAGGATATATACATAGTTATTAACTAGGGAAGCCAACCACATAAGTTTAGGGCTTAGCCCTGAAATGCAGGAGTTGGCCACTACTGGAGTGCACCTGACATGTTTCTAGAGCCACTTTGGCCTCATTGGTTTGTTTTTTCGGAATTAGGGTTTAGAGTTTCCGAAAATGGGGGGGGGGGGGAGGTGGTGGTTAATTCAGGGGATTCAAATTCCATGTGGGGTATAAAGGAGATACCCCTATTTTGGGAAATACCCATGTATTGCACCAATGAACTTTCAAAGACACGTTATTTGCAAAGATATCTTCCCTGGACTTTTCAAGAACAGTTCAGCACCCGACGTGCAGCTGAAGCACTTTCAACCTGCACTTGGGAGGTCCTCGCAGAACTTTCTGTGGATTACGAGGAGATCTCTGACGGCAGGCTTGGAGCATGGCGCCATGTTGTCTGTGTGCAACCCTCACATCCGACAGACCACGCCAAGAAAGCCTTGGATTAGGGTTTCCGGGTTTCCGGGTTTCCGGGTTTCCGGTTTAGGGTTTAGGGTTTAGGGTTTAGGGTTTAGGGTTTAGGGTTTAGGGTTTAGGGTTTAGGGTAGAAATGTCAGCAGACAAGTTAGGGCTTGGGGCCAACACGAACTACGACCTGATGATAGCCCACCGCAGGCGGCCCCAAACTGAACCCCGAACCCTAAACCCTTAAACCGTTAAACCCGAGACCCAAACAGTATAGGGTTTAGGGTATAGGGTTTAGGGTTTAGGGTTTAGGGTTTAGGGTTTAGGGTTTAGGGTTAAATGCTAAACCCTTCAACCGCGAGAAAAAGGAAACTCCAAACCCTTAGACCCTAATCCCAGCACTCCCAGACACGCCCAGACGCGCAAAAGCCCCGAGCGCATCCGACATTTGTGGCAGCTTTCTGGTCAGCTCATTAAGGTTCTCCTCCTCGGGTTTAGAGTTTATGGTTTAGTGTTTAGGGTTTATTTAGGGCATGCGGTCTAGGGTTGGTTTTCCTGAGAAGAATCTGATATGAGGATATGTGCACCCGATACTGTTTATAAGAGACGTCCATGAGCAGCAACTGCCCTTGATTGTTGGGAGAGGGGGGGGGGGTGTTTTTTTTTTTTTGTTTTTAATAAACGGGCGCTTTCCATTCATGGCATCCCCAAACGGGGGCTGACCAAGCATGCTTTCAGCTCATTTTTTAAGCCCTAATCCCCTAAACCCTGAACGCCCTACACCCCCTAAGCCCAAAACCCCTAAACCCGCCGCGAAACCCTAAGACCCTAACTAACCCCCAAATCCCCAAACCCCCCAAAACCCTGCACCCTAAACCCCTAACCCCCCCCCAAAAATCACCCAAACCCCCCCATCCTAAACCCTAAACCCTAAATCCCAAACCCTAAACCCTAAACCCGAAAAGCCCCCTAAGCCCCAAGCCGATGCCAGGATCGGCATCCCGGCCTCGTCCATCCGGAAGCTCGCAAGCTCGCCAAAGAAATTCGTGTCGGGAGTGGGGTTTGGGGTTTGGGGTTTGGGGTTTAGGGCTTGGGGTTTAGGGTTTAGGGTTTAGGGTTTAGGGTTTAGGGTTTAGGGTTTAGGGTTTAGGGTCGCGAAACCCAAGCAGCCCTACACCGCAGCTGCAGGCCCCGAACCTTCAGTTACCCTCTAGTCCCCCGAACCCCTCAACCCTAATCAAACCCTAGGGTTTAGGGTTTAGGGTTTAGGGTTTAGGGTTTAGGGTTTAGGGTTTAGGGTTTAGGGTTTAGGGTTTAGCCTCTCAACCTCTTAGAACCTACACTCCCTTGAACACCACTCCATAGTCACAGAGAGGGCGAGAGAGAGAGAGAGAGAGAGAGCCAGAGAGAGCGAGCCAGAGAGAGACAGAGAGAGCGAGCCAGAGAGAGACAGAGAGAGACATAGAACCCTACACCTTATTTCTAACCCCCAAACCCCTAATCCCTGTTTTTGAAGTTAGTATTTGTTTGTTATTACTATTTTATACTTTTTTTGGTGGGGGGGGGGAGTTGTTGTGGGCTTGTGTTTAGGGTGTAGGGTGCGCTTGGGGAGCACCAAAGGCGGGCCTACTTCAGGAAATCAGGGACTTCGGATTTAGAGCGTAGGATATGGGTACCGAGCCTAGCCCCTACACCGGAGGGGTTTATGGTTTAGGGTTCAGGGTTTAGGGGGACCCCCTACATACTACCCCGAATGTACAAAACCCAGTGCACGGCAGTTTCGGGTATAGGGGTGACAGGGTTTGCCGCTTGCGCGGACTTATCTTGAAAGGAAACGCTTGCAGGCGCCGGCTCATGCAGTGTAGGACCATAGCATGTGTAGTTGAGCAGATTCTGTAACCTTAAACCCTAAACCCCCCAAACCTTGAGAACTTTCAGACCACCCGCGCCTTAAACACCGTAAGCTGGCTGCCGAAAAGGAAACCGAGAGCTCCGGCGGTTGAGGGTTCGGCTTCGCAAGGTGTCGCTTTGCAATCTCATTGATCACAAGTAGGTGCCCCTGTACTCCCAGAGTGCTGCAGAACCTTTTGGCGTACCGATGAAAAACAAAGGGCCCTTCTGGTTCGGGTACTGAGAAAATGGTACTTCAAGAACTAGAAAAACCCGACTTAGAACCATATCAAGGGCGCTTCAGGGGCATGTAAGTGGGTTATAAGTACAGTATTTTTTTAAATAGGTAACCATGAACCTCCACGACTTGGCGAGCTGCCTGGAAACCTGAATCTCGGCAATCTCGGCCTTGAGTGCCTTGTACCACCAACATGGTCTTCCTGCGCGGGCTCCTAGCCGCGTCAGGGCTCAACCCTAAACCCTAAGCCCAAAGCCCAAAATCCGAAACCCTAAACCCTAAACTCTGCTGAAAGGTTTATATAGGGTGTAGGTTCGGAGTATGGGTCACCTTGTATCCGAAGAAGTCACCGAATTCTAGGCGGGGGCGGGGGGGGGGGGATTAGAGCTTGGGGTTTCTAGGGCTTTTGGGGCTTATAGGGCGCACCGGTTTAGGCTGGAACGAACCGAAACCTTAACGCTCCCATTCCCAGGCCGCGCATGATGCTGCAGAGTGGTCTCCTCCTATAAACCAAAAACAACAACGGTGGCAACAACGTCTGGCACCCTGTGTTTCCCCATAGGAGTTCCTTAACCCAAAGCCCTAAACTCGGGTTTTGGGGTTTTGGGGCTTGTAGGGTTTAGGCTTTCATAGACTTCGGGTTATGTGAATCGAGGTGTGTGTCGTGGGGGGGGGCTGGGGAGGGGAGGGAGGGAGGGGAGGGGAGGGGAGGGGGGGGGGGGGAGGGGTAGGGGGAGGGGGGGGGTAGGGGAGGGGGGGGAGGGGGGTAGGGGGGAGGGTGGGGGGGGGGGGGGGGGGCGTGTACCCCGCTTTACAACCAGAATCCCTACTTTACAACCAGAACCCCCACTTTGCAACCCGTGAGCCTTTCCGGAACGCCCACTTTGCAACCGAATGGGCAAGCTGCTTGACAAGCCTTAATACGTAAAGTGTTAAACCTGAAACTCTCACCATCACCCTTTAGAGCACCCATGCACTTTTGAAAGTGGTGATGGTTGCAATGCGTGCGTTCTTATGCCAACAACTCAATATTGTATAATACTTCTTACATACATATAATGATATATATATATATAGATATAATATATATATATATCACATAATATAACATATAACTGTTGCTTGTATGGGATTTTCAGGGTATTTCGACGCAGACATTTTTGGGGTTGTGCTTCGAAATATTCTCTTATACAATTTTCGGGTGTTTTGGGTTTTGGGATGAAGCAAAAGGTAATATTTCGTGAACGCAATTTATTTATTGAATTCCCTTAAAGTTCAGGAAAGGCATTTCTTCTGAGACGATGAAAGGCGACCGAGTAGGTCTGTTTCCACACGATGTTAGGTAGGCTAGTATATCTTCGGACTTCTGGACTTCTGATATCCTTGGTTCCTGCTAGGCCTCGCACAGCTCCTTAAACCCGAAACCTGCAATACTCAACCCTAAAACTGCACTAACAGACAGACAAGCAGGCAGAAAGAGAAACAAAAACAAAAAAGAGCCCAAGCAGAAGCCAGACAAGGGAGAAGAATCTCCAGGGGCTCATTGGCAAGCATCAGTTATCACCCCTCGCTACAGGGGCCTGATGCTGCCGCAGGTAACCACCTGCTTGGGTAAGGACCAAAGGCAGACAGAGACTCCAAGAGCCCATGGGCAAGCAGAGCAGAGAGAAAGACAGAGTTGTTTGTGCAGTTGTGAACTAGGGGTTCTCATGTTGTCGAGTTGTAAAGTAGGGATTCTCATGTTGAACATGGCGTTCGTGGTTGTAAAGCGGGGTTCTGGTTGTAAAGTGGGGATTCTGGTTGTAGAGGGGGTTAATTTCCGGGGGGAGGGGGGGAGGGGGGGGGGAGGGGAGGGGGGGTGGGGCAGGCCTCATGAGACTCTTGCACGCTTTCGCCGTCCCAACTCGCGAAGATGCAGGATCTTTCATGCACTTGTTGCCCTGCTTTCCTGCGACAACCTCTTATTTCTAAGTCCCCCCCCCCCCTTCCCAGACCTCGAGGTTTCTAAGGTGCAAGGTCTTTCATGCACTGTTTTGTTTTTTTTCAAGATGTTGGGATAGACAGCTGGCATGCTGCCCGCCATGTTGTTTCCGGCTCTGGTGTTTAAACCCTGTGGCGACCTTGCCACTAGAACTAAAAACCCTAAACCCTAAACCCTAAACCCTAAACCATCTTGCAAGGTGTATTTCCACCCAAGAGCCCAACCCTCAACCCTGTACCCATTCTCTTACGGGCGGAGTTTACCGGAAGGCAAAAGCTTAAGCCCTCTAACCCCACAACCGCAGGTACGTGGCCACCATCGTCATCGGCTTCGCTGCCGTCGCGTTATGGGTGAAAGCCTCGGTTCCGAAAAGACAAGCGATTCGCAACTCAAGGCGTTGCAGCTCCTCATGGTGGTAATTGTTGTTTCTCTTCTTATCATCAGTACTAGCAGTAGTGGTGGGAGCTGTCGTGGTAGGAGGAGGAGGAGGAGCAGTAGGAGGAGGAGGAGGAGGAGGAGGAGTAGTAGGCGTAGAAGTAGCAGTAGCAGTAGTGGACGTGGTAGTGGTCGAGCAGGGGAGCAGCAGTAGCGGTAGCAGTAGTTGTTTGCACACATGCCAACATCCTATCCTTGAGCTGGTTGTCTTGCACTTGTGAATGCCACTTGTTATAGTGAATGAAACCAGCTCATGACATGGACGTACGTTTTGAAATACGTGTGTGTGTGTGTGTGTGTGTGTCTGTGATGATCCAGGCAGTACTGCATTCATGCGGATCTGGTTAGGGGATTGTATGAAATCACATCTGGATGAACGAGAATGAGCAGAACGCTCATCCCCCACCCGCCCTCACCCCCACCCAACTTTGCAATGGAACGTTTGTTATTGGAGGGGATGGGCCCGAAACCTTAAACCTAAACCCCTAAACCATCGGGAGGGGATGAACCTTCACAGCCGCCACCCCAGGTTGTGGGTCGAGGAATTTCCGGAGGTTGAAGCTCAATGAACCCCAGAGCCCGAATCGAACTCGCCGAGGTCCTGCTGAATCCCGGCAAGGAGCCGAAGCTTAAAAGCGAGGACTCGTGCTCGCTAAGCACCCTAAATGCCAAGCCTTAGACGCTAAAACCCCAGGTCCCAACCGCCGAAGTTTTGGGGTTAAGGGTTTATAGGGTTTAATTAGGGTTTAAGGTTTAAGGTTTAGGGTTTAGGGGGTAAGGTTTAGGGTGATTTGTAAAGGGGGTGTTATCATGTTCGGCTTCAGTGCGAGGGGCTTATTCGGCTTTGCTTTACAAGTGCTTTGCACACTAGACGGCTCGAGTCAAATCTGGTGACCTTTCTAGGCCGTAAACTCTGAACTCAGAGGCTGTTCGGGAGCGGGGTCTCGCCCAACAAAGCGCCACACCCCAAACCCCAAGCTCTAAACCCCAAGCCCTAAACCCCAAGCCCTAAACCCCAAACCCGAAACCCTAAACCCTAAACCCTACACTCCTACCACCCTAACTCCCAAACCTCCAAAGTGTCCCAACCCCATAACCTCCACACCCCTATAAGCCCCGGAGCCCCGATGCTGCCTTGGCTCAAGCCAGCGAGAGCTTGGCCGTAGAGAAAACCAAGAACTCTTCGCCCAACGTGTGGAGAGGATCCAGCCTGGATCTCGGGGGGTGGGTTTAGGGTTTAGGGTTTAGGGTTTAGGGTTAGGGCCAGGTTTGGGGGGGGTTTGGGGGGGGGTGTTGGTGTTGGGGGGTGTGGTGGGGGGGGTTTTGGGTTTAGGGTTAGGGTTTTGAGGGTTTAGGGTCTAGGGTTTAGGCTTTGGGGTCCCACTCTAAACCCTAACAACAATAGGTCTCAAATTGTTTGGGGTTTCGGGAGCTGTGGGCTTAGAGTCGTGCAGAGTCCTTGCGCGACCCCAAGCTTCTAGGACTCGCTGTTCCCGCAGCAGCCGTGCGGCTCTTGCCAATATATGCTGGGGGTAAGGGCGGCTTTCAAAGGGATCTGCTTCAGTAGATGCTTCTCATGGACACGTAGGCTCGCGGAGTCAAGGGATAGCTGATGGGCCGAATAGGTTGGCGGAAAGGGCCTTGTCCTCCTGCACCGTTCGTTGCTTCTTTGTTCTCCTGCCTCACGGGTGAGAAACCAAAAGTAGCTTAGTAGCCCAGTAATACCCTTGTCCCTTTTTTGGGTAAACCCTAAGCCCTAAGCCCGAAACCCTAAACCCTAAACCACCCTAACTAAACCCTAAACCCTGAACCCTTAACCAACCCCAAAAAGGGTACCCGTATTGTAATGTGGTTCTTGGGCCACCACGATTCGATTCTAGGACCCGGAGTAGGGCCCTTATTTCCATGTTTTTGCCCCTTATGATACCCTTAAAACCCAAAAAGGGTACCCTTTCCTAGATTACTCCTGGGTCTAGGATTGGGGGAAGCCGCGGAGGAGGATTCCTCTTCACTCGCTTAGTTCCTACTTTTGTTTCCTCCTCTCTCTCGGCTGTGTTTCTTGAAGTGTCGTTTCCGGTGTAGAGGTAGGAGCCAGGAAAGAGAGAGGAAGGATAACGCGACGGCCAATAGCCGGAAATTTCCAGACAGATTCGCGGCAACAGTTGCTGCTATTGGCTTGCTTTGTTTCCCCTAAACCCTAAACCCTAAACCCTAAACCCTAAACCCTAAACCAAAAACCTTACAATAAAGAGGGAGCAAGTCTAAGACCAGATAGTTTTCGGCAAAAACAAGGCTGCTGTTGTGTCTGCCTGAAGCTTGGCGAGGGCGGGGGAGGGGGGGTGGTGAGGGCAGGGCTTTAATGTGAGTTCTGTCGGCCTGGAGCTTGGGGACGTGTTCATCATCGGTTCATCATGTGGAACTGTGTGTGTAGCTTGGAGAGGGGTTCGCGGTTCTCCGCGTACTTCCCCCTCGATATAGAATTTTGTAAATATTGCCGGGGGGGGGGGGGGGGGGGGCGGTGCTCCCCCAATATTACATAAATTGAAGCTGTTTCTTCTTTTCATCTAAGCATGCTTTGGAAGATTTTTAACATGGTTTACATCATCCTGACCTCCTGGCCGACTTAAATTCTAGGACCGGGAGTAGGCCCTCTTTTTTTATCCTTTTTTAAGGGTTGGGGCTCTCTTCTAATCCCCCTAAAACCCTAAAACCCTAAAACCCTAAAACCCTAAAACCCTAAACCCTAAACCGAAAACCAAAAAGGGCACCCTTTTTTATTCCTAGGTCACTCCTGGGTCTAGAATTCGTCAAGGAGATGGCAGACAGGCTGCTGTACCGCCTCACGTTCCTTGACACTGAGCGGGCAGTCGCCACGCCACGCTCGCAGAAGCTCGCCTGAATGTTAGGGTGTAGGGTTTAGGGTTTAGGGTTTAGGGTTTAGGGTTGGGGTAAGTTTTAGGGTATTTAGGTAGGGTTTGGGCTTTGGGCTATAGGATGGGCTTTGATGGTTTGGGTGGAGGCGGGTGGAGGTGGTGAGAGGGATGGTCCCCAGGCCTTCGCTGAAAATCCTAAGCCCCAGAGCCCCAAACCAGCAGCCCTAACACCGCCCCACCAAAACAGAACGGAGGGGGGGGGGGGGCAAGTACCTCGATGCAGAAGCCTAAATGGAAGCTAACACTCCAACACTTAGAACCTCAAGCCCTTGAGCTTTTTGGAACCATAAGCCCCCAAAACCCCTATATCCCTCGAGCCCCCCATTAAACCAACCGACAGCCAGACCGCGACAGGGAAGCCCACGCCCCGACACCCTAAGTCGGTAAACAGGGGGTGCCTCCAAAACCCTAAAGCCCTGAAGCCCTGAAGCCTAAAACCCTAAAGCCCTAAAGCCCTGAAGCCCTAAAGCCCTAAAGCCCTCAAACCCCAGAAGCCCTGAAACCCTGAAACCCTAAAACCCTAAAACCCTAAAACCCTAAAACCCTACACCCTAAAACCCTAAAACCCTAAAACCCTAACACCCAAAAAAACCATAAACCCTGAACCAAACGAGAAGTCAGCTGAGGAGCTGTCCGCCGAGCACGCGGCCGGAGACGCCAGGCCCCGCGGATGCTGCAACCGCAGCCTACATAAAGGACTGGGGTTTAGGGTTTAGGGTTTAGGGTTTAGGGTTTAGGGTTTAGGGTTTAGGGTTTAGGGTTTAGGGTTTAGGGTTTAGGGTTTAGGGTTTAGGGTTTAGGGTTTAGGGTTTAGGGCCTAGGGCCTAGGGTTTAGGGTTTAGGGTTTAGCGTTTTGTTTCGCAAATCGGGGACCTATCTTTCCTATGTGGTCACGCGCTCCGCAGCCTTCCCCACCCACTCACACGCCTCCACCCCCCCCCCCCCCCCCCGGCTGTGGTGTGGCTGTGGGCTGAGGCCTGGGGTTTTGGGCTTTAGATGGGGCGGAGGGATTGCACCCCTTCAGGTTCTAGGGATTTAGGGTTTTAGGGCATTGTAGACTTAGGATTTTCGTTATTCGGGTTTTAGGCTTTGAGGTTTTTTAGAGTTTTAGGGTGATGGTTCCCCCCTGTGGCCGTGGGGCGGTTTGAGGGGGTTCGGGTTTACAGGGCTTCCGGCATGACAGAGCTCTACGCCAGACGCCTGACCAACTATATACATATATATATATATACATATATGTTTCATATACATATATATATATATATTCTATATATACATATGTGGTTTATTATCATGTTTATTCATGACCTCTGAACATACATACAAGTTTGTACATATACGCGTACACACAAAAAGTTTCTAAAAGAATAATCAATTAAAGATAAATAAACAAATAACAAATAAATAAATAAATAAATATATATATATAACATATACCTGGTAGAATGAAGAATGGAAGCATCGTATCCTGGGGTGTCGCTGCAAGAGAAGCGTTTCAAGTCGATCTCCGGATCGCTTGCAGACCTGTCCGGGCTTGGGGTTGAGGGCCTTTAGGGCTTAGGGTTTAGGATCCAGGGTCTAGGGTTTAGGGTTTGTTAGGGTTCAGGGTTTGGGGTCGGATGCGGCCCCCGCACGCTGAAGCATCAACTCAACTAGCCGCGCCAACCCGCAAAAGGTTTAGCAAGTTTAGTAACCGGCTCTGAGCCCATAAACCCTGACCTGAACCTGGGGTTGAGGGGTCGAAGGTAAGCCTACACTCTAAACCCTTAAAAACCCTAAAAGCCCTAAAAACCCTAAAAACCCTAAACACCCCAAAACACCCTAAAAGCCCGCATCCCTGAAGCAAGCAGATCAGGAGCTGCCACAGCGTGTCGATGTCTTCCGGGCCTTACATCCCCTTCAGCTTCGACAGCCTTAGAAGGCGTAACGGGACACGGCGGCTTGTGAGTGGGATTCGGTGTGTGTGTGTGTGGGGGCTGAGGGTTTTAGGGTTTTAAAGTCAAGGGTGTTGACGAACCCCAACAAGGAGGTTCTTCTGTGAGATGTCCGGGCCTCTAAACCCTAAAAACCCGACTTGAACCCGAAAACAAAGCATGGCACATTTGACACGGCCAGTTCTGTGTGGTAGACTTCCTCGCGATTGAAGTTTCTCGCATGAGCCGCAGACGCATCGGTCCTGAATAGACACATTGTCCGGAACGGTTTTTTTTGCGAAAGTTTATATTCGCATCTAATAGTTCAAGGCCCTAAACCCATTATACCCATGTTTTGGTAGGGATTTCAGAAGGGGCAGATTGTTGGTATTTTGCTCGGTGTTGTGGGGTGCGGCTTGTCGGTTTGTTGTCTCGCCGCCCTCAGACGTAGGCAAAGCTGCCTGTCGACATCTTCTACTCATCAAGTTTTCTGAGTTTGCAGTCAACCCCAAACCCTAAAACCTAAAACCTAAACCCTAAACCCTAAACCCTAAACCCGAACCGGTAGAGTTGCGCAGTTGAACTTGGTATTGGCCAGCAGGTGGGCTCCGGTAGTGGACATGCCAAGCGATCAACTCATGGCCAACTTCCCTAAACCCTAAACCCTAAACCCTAAACCCTAAACCCTAAACCCTAAACCCTAAACCCTGAACCCTGAACCCTAAACCCTAAACCCTAAACCCTATCCCTAAAACCCTAAAACCCTAAACCCTAAACCCTAAACCCCCCCCCCACCCCCGGCCCCCGCCTTCCCTCCCCCAGCCCTCCCCCTCGCCCTCACATGGCAGAAACGGCATGGCAGGTACAGAATGTGACGGGAGTTCCCCCCCTATCATGGAGCCGGAAAGCGGCACCGATTGGAGATCGGTGGACCCATCCGGCCCTTTCTGCGTGTTTGGTTTGACCGAGCCAAGCAAGCAGCAAGGGGGGGCCCAGTGGCTTTACCCGGTCTCCCTGCGACCACAGGGGCCTAGGTGTAGGGTTCTGGGCAAGTGGGCCTTGGGTTTAGGGTTTAGGGTTTAGGGTTTAGGGTTTATTGTTTAGGCCTTCATTTAGGGCCAAGACGTGCTGATGTTGCCTTTGGGGGCCTCAGTGGTTGGTAAGGTTCTGAGGCTGCGAATTGCAGCACGATGCGCATCTGCTGGACATGGGACCCCAAACCCATGAAGATTTCATGAGAGCTTGTCTCATGTGAGTTTTGTCGGGCACTTGAAAATCCTCATGACATACACATCCCAGTAGACCCTCAGTAGACTCTACTGTATGTGGGGAGTGGGTCCTTTGTGAAATTCACGAGCAGGAGGTCTCTGCTGTCATGCTAGAGCCGGAAAAATCTCTATGCAGGTTGGGTGGATGCCACGAACCCAAACGCCAGTAACCCCTGAAGCCCTAAGCATCTCAGCCCCAAAAGCCCTCCCCTCCTCCCCCACCTCACCCCCATCCCCCCCCGTCCTCCCCCTCCCAAGATATTTCGAGTGCTTCTCTATGTTAAAGGTTCAGGGCTGTAGGCTGCAGGGTTCCGGGTTTAGAAGTGTACTCTCTTGCGTTAAGGGCAGGAAGGGAAGCAGCGTTCTGGCATGCGGCCGTTGCTCCTGTGAATTTGGCTCGTGGTGTTTTAAGTTTCAGAAGCCCCTGCGGGTGGTTGCAAAAGTAGTGCTGGGAGGAGGTGGGTATCGGGTGTCTGGGGTTGTAGGTTTCCCTAAGCCCGAATTGGAACCTTACACCCTAAACCTAAGCCCTAAAACCCTAAACCCTAAATTTCTTAAACCCTAAACCCTAAGCCCAGGGTTTAGGGAGGCAAGGTTCTTGCTTCACACCTTGCAGGGCTGGTCCCCGCGGCAAGTTTCGTGGGCATGAGACTCTCTCCCCCCCCCCCCCCCGGTGCATCGATGCCAGCAGGTGCATGGGCGCCAAGGTCCCCTTCAAGCCCTTCGAGCCCTAAACCTAAACCCTAATTAGGCCTAAACCCTAGGTCTAGGGTCTAGGGTTTATTAGGGTTGATTAGGGTGTTTTAGGGTTTATGAGGGTTTATTAGGGCTTAGTAGGGTTTATTAGGGTTTATTAGGGTTTAGGAGGGTTTAGGAGGGTTGAGGGTTTAGGGTATAGGCTTACACCCTAAGCCCACGCTTGCTTGACTTCTGGTAGGCAAACACCGAGTGGTGAGACCGTGACCGCCTCAAAACCAAGGAAACCTCGACGTCCTGAAAAGAAGAGATCAAGTCATCAAGCCTGTCAGATATGCCTTGGTGATTTTTTTAAAGAATTATGGAACCTGGGAACTACCCTAAACCCTAAACCCGAAATCCAAATCCATTACATGGATCTAAGGTACCTGGTGCCCTGTCAAAGAAGCGACTAAGATGCCTTGTTTCCAAAGCCAAAGCCCTCTGCTGTGTACGTCCGCCCCTTAGAAACAATGGCCTTGCACAGCCTTGTGAGGATTAGGGTTTAGGGTTATAGGGTTTAGGGTTTAGGGTTTAGGGTTTAGGGTGAGGACAAGTTGTGAAAGCCACCTTATCTTACGTGGTTTCAGGGTTCTAGGGTCTAAGGCCCCCCAAACCCCTGACCCGAAATAAGCCCCAAAAGACAGCGAACTGCCTTGAGACGGACGGGGGACGAGAGAGTCTCATGCCCTCTGTACTCATGGTCCCTCAAGAGCTTGGGCTTGGGAAGGAGGTTTAGGGTTTAGGGTTTAGGGTTTAGGGCTTAGGGCTTATGGGCTTAGGGCTTATGGGCTTATGGGCTTATGGGCTTATGGGCTTATGGGCTTATGCTTAGGGCTTAGGTCTGAGGCCTTCGCAGACGATTGGGGGGGGTTTGAGAGCTCTGAGTGTTGGAGCCGCGATCTCCGGAGTTGAAACTTCCGCAGCACCCAAACCCTAGGCCCCAAAGTGTATTTCTATGGCCCGAACCCTAAACCCTAAACCCTAAACGGTCTCGCCTCCACAACCACAGCGAGGTGAATTTGGTTGGACTAGGGGGGGGTCAGACGTTGGGCTCAAACATCACATCTTTGCATATGTCTAGACGAATACGAAAACGACTGTACGGACGTACGTGTATGTGTATGTCCATACATTCAAGGTTGAGGGGACGGGGTTTGAGGGTTGAGGGTTTAGGGTTTGCGGTTTAGGGTTAAGGGTTAGGGTTTCGGGTTTAGGGTTTAGGATTTACGGTTTAGGGCTGTAAGTCCCGAACGTTCAACACACCCTCGGGGGAGAGGTGTGCTGTTTTCCTGTTGGCCCCAAAGCCCCTTATTGTAGATCCGACCGGCTGAGCTTTGCACCCTAAACCCTAGTCCCTAAACCCTACTCCCTAAACCCTAACCCGTAGTCTTCTGGATCGCGGACTCGAAGTCAGTAACCCATAAGCCTGCAATTCGCATCAGGAAGTATCAGGTAACCGACTCAACATCACCCTAAACCCTAAACCCTACTCCTAATCCCTAAATACCCCAAAAAACCCAAAAACCCTGGCGGGTGGGGGGGGGGGGGATGTCAGGTCGAGCAGAGACTCAGAAGTGACTTCCCAAGACCTAGAAACAGTTGGGGCCTGATGCTTGCCGCTGCATTCTTGAGAACCCTCCTGTTCGACTCAGGCTTTTGGAGCCCTTTGTGGGGTATTTAGGGTTGAGGGTTCAGGTTTTTCGGATTTAGGGGGCTAGGTTGAAGGGGTTTTAAAGGGCTTAAGAGTTTAAAGGGTTCATAGGGTCTTAGGGGTGAGCATAGCAGGTATAGATGTTTTTCTTTTCTTAGGGGCTAGGTGTTTTGGGAGTCCTTGAAGCCCATGGACAAAACGTTGAGGTGAGGGTATGGCTGGTCCCGCATGCTTCAGGGTGCACGCATCACGAAGGTCTCCTAAATACCCCAAAGTTACGCCGAAATTCGGATATACCTTCAACACCCTATACACTCTATGCCCCTAAACCCTAAACCCCGAATACCCTGCAATCGCCCCTAAACACCCTTCTACTCCCCCGCAATGCCCTGGAACTGTTCGAGATTCAAATGGCTTCGCAGATCCAAAGCCGCCACTTAGGGTTTAGGGTTTAGGGTTTAGGGTTTAGGGTTTAGGGTTTAGGGTTTAGGGTTTAGGGTTTAGGGTTTAGGGTTTAGGGTTTAGAGGGGCTCCAAGTAGCAGGCAAGTTTTCATGCAGAACCGAGGGTTCTTTGTTTGAACTCTTCGAACTGCTGACAGGCTCCGGGTTTGTTAGGGTTTCGAGGGCTTGTATAGGGGTTCAGGGCTTACAGAGGTTAGGGGGTTACTGTTTTTTTTGGGACATCCTGTTGCTGGCAGCAGTTTCAGCAAGTGGGCTCACTGGGATCATCGGCAGCGCGCCGGGGTGAGTTTAGGGTTTATAGGGTCAGGCCTTTTAGGGTTTGAATGTACCTTGTGACACCGAAAACCTACCTAGCACACCATTCTTATCCCCCCCCTCTATTAATCCTACATGCCGATATATTACTTTCTCCCCTCCCCCAACCCACCCCGTGCTTCCGCGGGCGAGAGTTTAGGGTTTTGGAAGGGTTCAGGGTTTAGGGTTTAGGGTTTAGGGTTTAGGGCTTAGGGTTTAGGACTTTCGGGGCCCTGAGCTCCTCAGAGTTTATTTAGCTTCGCCTCTGGACAGGCTGGTTTCAATCTACAAAACATCGCCAATCAATGCATCACTCGGCCTCAAGATCTTCTAAACCCCTAAACCTCGGACCTTAAACCCTAACCCCACTGGCTGCACCCTTGGGTTCAGGGTGTGGGATTTAGGCTTCGCGGAGTTTGAGGGAGCTGAACACCAACACGGCCTCAACCCGTAACCCTTAAACTCCACGTCGCGTAATCAGCCTGCACGTATCCCTTAAGCTTCTGAAACGGGTACCAAAGCTGATCCCTTCGCCCCAATCGCACTCATGCTGCCCCCATCCTGAAACCCTTAACCCGGCAAAGCCGTCAACGACCCTAAACCCTAAACCCTAAACCCTAAACCCTAAACCCGATCTAGCCTCCCTCTGCCCAGAACAAGGGTTAGCCTCAAACCGCCTAGCCTTCCAAACCTTGAGGCCGGCACAAACCATCCCTAAACCCCAAACCCTAACCCGTAACCCCGAACCCCTAGACCCTAAACCCGAACCCTAAACCCTAAACCCTAAACCCTAAACCCTAAACCCTGCAAAATCGGGACGCAAACGGCTGCGCTGCTTGCATGGCATGCCTAGAGCCCACGAGACGGTCGTCTGTACTGCTTTAAGACAGGCTCACTGGAGTGAGTATGGGGTCGGGTTTAGGGTTTAGGGTTTAGGGTTTAGGGTTTAGGGTTTAGGGTTTAGGGTTTAGGGTTTAGGGTTTAGGGTTCCGGGTGTCCATCTCGTGAGTCCGTTTGCGCGGGACTATACATCAACATCTATTGGATACAGAGGGGGCCCTGTAGTTTTGTCGAAGCTCCCCGGGTATTGCGGTTAGTATAGGTGATTGCTGTCTCCACTCCTCAATGCCCCCACGTGCACAAGCAACTCGTAGGATAGGTGGCAGACTGTGCTGGAGCGTCTTGAACGCGGAAAACGGTGGCAGTTGGGGGTGAGGGGGGGGGGGGGGCTTAGAGGGCTTGAGGGGTTCTTGGGAGGGCTTCCCCAAAGACCAGGGGCCAAAAACAATACAATGTAACTCTAAACCCTAAACCCCCTAAACCCTAAACACATTCCGCGGGATGCCTGGTGTAAACACATTCCGCGGGATGCCTGGTGTAGGAAGTTTGGCTACCCGAGCGCGGTTTAGGGTTTAGGGTTTAGGGTTATTGGTTAGGGTTTAAGGTCTGTCAAACTCTCAACCTACACCCAGGGTTGACGGCATAGACCCTCACCCTTAAGCCCTAAACCCGGTACGCAAAGATCCCGAGATCCGGCAACCGTCCCACGCTGGGTTTAGGGTTTGGGGCTTAAGGCTAGCGATTGTACAGGGTTCAGATGGGGTTTAGGGTTTAGGGTTTAGGGTTTAGGGTTTAGGGTTTAGGAGTCTTATCCGAAAGTCATGATTGCTTCTAAGGCTCGAAGGCAGGAAGGAGAGCACCCGAATGCCCCTCAACCCTTGACCCTAAACCCTGAACCCTAAACCCTAAACCCTAGACCCTAACCCCTGAACCTGAGAAACTAAAGGGCCCCGTGCAGGACGATGCTGATGAAGATGATGGTGTGCCCTTGAATGAGGACGGCTCATGGGCCCATGGTGGGTGCCGGGCTTACGTTTCAGGTTGCAGGGTTACATGGTTTCGGGTTTTGGGGTATAGCGACATAGTAATTATAGGGTAACCAGCGTCGCCGTCGTATAGGGCTATGTATAGGGGTTTAGGGGTCTGTCTTTGGGATGTTGCTTTTGCATGGGCTGCAGGGTCCTCACACAAATCTCAGAGTATAGGCCCCCTGAAAACTAACCTCAACCCTTTCTGCAAAACCCTTCGTCCACGCACCGGCCGATCTAAACACACCTCCCCCTCGGGTTCAGGGTTTAGGGTTTAGGGGCTAAATCATGTGTACCTAGTACTTGAATGAGTACACTTTACAGTTTTTGGGATACTATAACCCTCTATAGAACTGAAAGTGTACACTTTTTGGGGGGCTTATGAACTCAGCAACTAAGTGTAAATCACAGGGTCTAGGTTTTAGGTATAGAGAAGAGATGTCAACGTGTCATTGAATGCATCGTTTTTGCTTTTCAGGCCGAGACCTACTGAGTGTAGGGTTTAGGGTTTAGGGGTTAGGGGCTAGGGGTTTAGGGTTTAGGGTTTAAGGTTTAGGGTTTAGGGTGTAGGGTCTAGGCTTTACCGAGGGGTTCAGGGCTTCGGGTTCTCAGAGAACACGTACCCAGCATGCCGGAAGAGGCCCCTGACCCTAAACCCTAAACCCTAAACCCTAAACCCTAAACCCTAAACCCTAAACCCTAAACCCTAAACCCTGTACTACGTGCATTCGTCCGCGCGAGCCCAGTCTCAGAAGCCATCTGCAGAGCAACTGGGACATGGAAGGGTGTCCCAAAATTGAGGTTTTGGGTTTAGGGTTTAGGGTTTAGGGTTCGTGGGGGCCTCTGAGTTTGGACGAAACTTCATTGGGGTATATAAGCGGGGCCCCGATTCTGGGAAATGTCCACACTTTCTCTTTGGTAAATGGCCTGCGAGCATTCTGAGTCTTACTAGTTCAACCCGACACCCAAACCCTAAACCCCAAACCCGAAGCGCTAAAACCTAAACCCGAAACCCTAAGCCCTAAACCCGAAGCTCCGCAACTCGAAAGCCGAAGGAGCCGTGGATCCCGACTCTGGAGGTCAAGGACTGGTCAGAGGCCGTTTAGGGTTCAGGGTTTAGGGTTTAGGGTTTAGGGTTTAGGGTTTAGGGTTTAGGGTTTAGGGTTTAGGGTTTAGGGTCTACGAGGCTCAAAATCCGCCCCTCCAAAAAAAGAGCTGTGAGGCGAGCAACTTCGAAGCATGCCCGTGGAACTTCGGCCACTGCGGAAGTATGGACGACGTTCTGAACTGTGCCCCGGCCAGAATTCAAGGTTGAGGGGACGGGGTTTGAGGGTTTAGGGTTTAGGATTTGGGGTTTGGGGTTTGGGGTTTAGGATTTGGGGTTTGGGGTTTAGGATTTGGGGTTTGGGGTCTAGGGTTCTGGCTAATACTGGGACCCAGAGTGGGCCCTTGTTCCCCTGAGTGGCAAAGTGCTGCCATGCTTGTGAGTCCTCTCAGCCGACTCCTTGCCGGAAGCTTCCTGGCTTGGGCCTATAGGGTGCAGGGCTGGAAGGAGGATTGGTGGGTGTACTACTGGTCCCTGTGTTTGCGGCCGTTTTCGACGGCCCATTGCCGTCTAGCCTGTACGCTTCGCCGTCTGTACCCTAAACCCTAAACCCTCGTTTTCGTAACCCCCCAGGTATCTGGAAAGCGCCAGTGCCCAAAGACCTCCACGTGGGCTTCGACGCCCTGCAGCGCTCGGCCGATAGCTCAGATGCCTTAACAGACAGCGCCAAAAGCGATTTGGGGTTTAGGGTTTAGGGTCTAGGGTCTAGGGTTTAGGGTTTAGGACCCTAGACTCTAAACCCCTAACCCTACACAAAAAAAGATCCCGGCTCTCGGTTCGCCACCCCCCTCCCCCCCTCCCATTTGTATCCCCCCCTCTCCTGGTTTAAGGTGTATAGACCCTACAAAACCCTATAAAACCATAGTGACCCTACTTGTTGAATTTTGAAGGATAGTTTCATGGTCCCTTAATATGGTCCTGCCGGGTTCCGAAGTAGGGCCCCCCTTGCGTTTTGTGGGTTATATCAGGGGGTCTCCTTTACCCTAAACCCTAAACCCTAAACCCTAAACCCTAAACCCTAAACCCTGAACCCTAAGGGACCATGCCACTACCCTTCGCGGACTCGCCGCGCTTCCTGGGCTCCGCTTGAGGTGAAGAGCATCAGCGTGGCCCACATCAGGCTCAGGGCGTTGAAGCAGGCCCCTCTTTTTGTTTGCAGAAAAACTTGTGGGTTTAGGGTTTTGTTAGAGCTGCTGTTCCCCACCTAAACCCTAAACCCTGCATTTGTGGGCTTTAGGGTTAGTTAGGGCCTCTGTTCCCTATCTAAACCCTGAAGCCTAAACCCTAAACACATGGTCGGGATCGGGATTTCGGCTTCGGAGCCCGAAAACGCGCGCGATCTACTGGTCCTGATGGAAGAAGCCCCATCGTGGCCTGAAGTGCCTGAAAAATCCTAGGAGCTTGGGCAGTTTCCTTATCTAGGACCCGGACTAGGCCCTTGCTCCCTTTTCTTAGGGTTTGGGTTCCCTTTTGATCCCCTCAACGCCAAAAAGGGCACCCGTTTATTCCGAGGTGAATCTTGGGTCTAGTTGTTCTGAGTAGTTCTGGATGCATTCCATCAATGCTCGAACCCTCTTTTCCGGAAGCAGCTTCCAAAAGCCTCTTTGTCAAAAGCCTTCTTCCCTGAAGCACCTGCCACAGAAGTTGAGGGGCTTCCAATGCAGGAACCTAAATCCTCCCCGTCCTAGATATTCCAGGAATTGGGTTGCATTTGCTCGCGTAAGAATCGTCCGCTGAGCCCTCAACCCAAGCCAAGCCCCAAACATGGGATGTTCCCCCTTATACTAACAGTCCTTCATGGGGATTATAAGTAACTCCCTATTGGAATCCCTATGAAGGTCTGCTTGTATAAGGGGGGGGGGAGCATCCCAAGCCCCAACGTAGGTGCACTACTGCATCCTCTACTCCCTCCGTTCTGGCGCCGAGCTTTTCGGTGGGGCCCCCTCCGAGCAGTCCGTCAAAGCCTCGGTAGTGTTCAGGGTTCAGAGGGTTTAGGGGGTTCGGGTTCAGGGTTTACTACCGGGTTTACGGTTTAGGTTTAAGGCTTAGGGTTCAGGTTTGAGGGTGGTTCAGGATTTAATTATAGGGCTTAGGGTTTGGGGTTTGGGGTTTAGGATTTATGGGCTGGAGGTCTAAGATGGAGGGGCTTGGCGGTTTCGGACTTCGTGTCCAAGGTTTGGGGCTTAGGGTTGGTGTTTTTGTTGAGGGATGCGCTATTGGGCTTTGGGGTTCTTGTAAGGTTTAGGGTTTATGGTTTAGGGCCTTAGGGTTCTGAATGAAATGTCCCCAGGGGGTTTTGATGATGTTCCCCCTTACGCTAACAGTATCTAACAGCCTATTCAACCGCAAACCCAGCGGAACCACGGCTTGCTTGGTGCTCACAATCCTTAGGGTATAGGGTTTAGGGTTTAGGGGGTTTAGGGTTTAGGGGGTTTAGGGTTTAGGGTTTAGGGTTTAGGGTTTAGGGTTCCACCTTCAGTTCCTGCAGTTAATTGTGCACACCTGGCTTTTCAACAGCTTGCTGAAATCCATACCTATCGGAATCGAAGCATCCGTATCTCTGGGGAGACTAAATCCTGAATATTGTCCCTGTACATATCCACTCTAACGCAAAAAGTAAGTGGTTAGGGTTTAGGGTTTAGGGTTCAGGGTTCAGGGTTTAGGGTTTAGGGTTTAGGGTGTAGGGTTTAGGCCTAACCCTGTACCTCTGAGACCCGAACGTATTGCAGGAGCCCCTGAAGTGGAACAGGCCCCCTGGATCACCCCAAAGCCTCAAGCCCTAAAACCCCAAACCAACAACCCGTTCACTCCAAACCCTAAGCATCCCTAGACCTTAAACCCTAAACATCCCTCAACCCTAAACCCTAAACCCTAAACCCTAAAACCCCAAACCAACAACCCATTCACTCCAAACCCTGAACTCTCAACTCCCCTAAATCCTCAGCTCCCAACCCTAAGCCCTAAACCCTCAACTCCCAACCCTAAGCCCTAAACCCTCAACTCCCAACCCTAAGCCCTAAACCCTCAACTCCCAACCCTAAACCCTAAGCCCTAAACCCTCAACTCCCAACCCTAAACCCTAAACCCTAAACGCTAAACCCTAAACTCCCTTTTCAAGGTCGGACTTGAGCTCGACCCGGCCGATGAGACGACCGGCTTGCGGCGTCGGCGGGGAGGAGAGGCCAACGCCTAGGGTTTGGGGTTTAGGGTTTAGGGTTTAGGCTTTAGGGATGTTTAGGGTTTAAGGTCTAGGGATGCTTAGGGTTTCGGGTTCAGGATTTAGGGATGTTTAGGGCGTGTCTAGGATGTTAGGGTTGAGGGTTTGGTGGGTTTACAGGGTTTAGGGCTCAGGGTTTAGGGCTTAGGGTTTAGCTCTGTTACAGCTCTGTTACAGGATCCTCTCTCTCTCTCTCTCTCGCTCTCTCTCTCTCTCTTCTCTCTCTCTCTCTCTCTCTCTCTCTCTCTATCTCATCACCCCCCCCCCCCCCCCCCCCCCCCCCTTTACATCCTACCTTCAGAAGCCGAAGCCCCCTGGATTCTGGGTTGGGTTGTTGTTGATAAACCCCTAAAACTAGGCAGTTTACGAGAAGCCGTTTCCTATACTTGTCTGGGTAGGCTAGGCATCCGAGAGGGTCGTTGTTGACAGGGTTTAGGCTTTAGGGTTAGTGTTTCGGGTTCAGGGATGTTTAGGGCGTGTTGAGGGTGTCAGGGTTGAAGGTTTGTGTTTGTTTGCGGCTGCGGGCTCAAAGAATGCGGTTTGGGGTGTATAGGGTTTTGGGCTTACGCTGCTTGGGATTTGTTTGGATTAAAGTGTAAGCGGGGTCCCCAAACCCAGACCCTAAACCCTAAACCCTAAACCCTAAACCCTGAACCCTTTTATATAGGGGTGTTCGGTCTTGTGTCTTGTCCCCGCAAGGCCGCTGTCAGCAACTGGCGACCAGCCAGGGACTCGCAATCGTTTTCACCTTAGGGTTTAGGGTTTAGGGTTTCGGGTTTAGGGTTCCTTGTACTCCCCCAAATACCCCCAGATTGCCCCCGAAACCCCCTAAACCCTAAACCCTCAACCCTAAACCCTAAACCTTCAACCCTAAACCTTCAACCCTAAACCCTAAACCCTAAACCCTAAACCCTAAACCCTAAACCCTAAACCTAAACCTTACTTCAGGGCTTGGATTCATGGGGGGGGGGGGGGGGGCACCAGCTGGCCTGAGAGGCTTGAGGAGACTCTTGTGAGAACACTTCCCCTGGCTCTGAATGGTAGTATACTGGGTTTTGGAGTACTGTGCTTTAATACTTTTTTTGGTTCTGGGTTCCCATTATAGCTACTTATACCTAAAAAGTATATACTTTTTTTTTCCAGGGTCTACTCCAAAGGTATATGCAAAGGAGTAAGTAATCCACATGCTTCTAATGCATGATCTGGATGTGAGAAAGAAGAGGAGCCGAAATGAATCTGAAGAAGATATAGATAGAGAATTGTCTTTCCATAGAATCTTACTAATCATGAAAGGGAAAATGCTATTTCATTATTAGTGGAATTCCTTAAAGGATTATTAGAAGATAGAAAAAAGTAGATTTAAAGTATGAAAAAGAAGAAAAAGCGCCTAAGACCTTAAAGCCCCCAAACCACAACCTAACCCTCAGCCCTCAGCCCTTACACCCCGAAACCCTGAGCCTTTAAACCTTAAACCCTAAACCCTAAACCCCAAACCACTAAACCCCTAACCCCCTCCACCCCTACACCCCTAAACCCCTAAAACCCCAAACCCCTAAACCCTAAACCCCTAAACCCCTAACCCCCTACACCCCTACACCCCTAAACCCCTAAAACCCCAAACCCCTAAACCCTAAACCCCTACACCCCTACACCCCTACACCCCTACACCCCTAAACCCCTAAACCCCTAAACCCCTAAACCCCTAAACCCCTAAACCCCTAAACCCCTAAACCCCTAAACCCCTAAACCCCTGAACCCCTAAACCCCTAAACCCCAAAGCCGAAAGCCTAAACCCGAAACCCTAAGCCCTAAACCCTAAACCCCTAAACCCCTAAACCCCTAAACCCGAAAGCCGAAACCCTAAGCCCTAAACCCGAAGCACCCTTATGCCTTAAAAATCCCTCCCAGGTGGATGACGAGAACCCTCTGCCTTGCAGGGGCCTCGTTCAGCTTTTGTTTTGCGATCTTTTCAGGGTTTAGCGTTAGAGGGTTTAGGGTCATAGGGTTTAGGGTGCACGGTTCAGGGTTTAGGGTTGTGGGATTTGGGTTTAGGGTTTAGGGATGAGCTTTGCACGCATCTGCCCACCACCCACAACAAGCCCTCAGCCCAAGCACTTTCGTCCTCTGCATCCACCTGCAACCCTGACTTCTCAAGTCCCCCTTGTACCCCTCTTATACCCCCCTGAACCCTAAACCCTAAACCCTTAGAACGCCCTTATACCCTCTTCATACCCTCCTGGGGACATCTAAACCCTAAACCCTAAACCCTAAACCCTAAACCCTAAACCCTAAATCCTAAACCCTAAACCCTAAACCCTAAACCCTAAACCCTAAACCCTAAACCCTAAACCCTAAACCCTAAACCCTAAACCCTAAACCCTTTCTTCCGGTTTGTTTCTTGTGTTGGGACTGAGGGGTTCCCCCTTCCCTCACATCAGCCTACCGGAGCCCTAAGCCCTAAACCCGAAACCCTAAAACCCTATATAAACTCTTAAACCCCGTATGAACCCTATATAAACCCTATGTAAACCCTAATCCCTCAACCCTAAACCCTAAACCCTAAACCCTAAACCCTAAACTCTAAACCCTAAACCCTAAACCCTAAACCCTATCGAGTAGAGGCATTGCTCCCTTCTTTCGAATCCATGATGGCTTCGGCACACTGATGGCCGGCTACTCAGAGGGGTACGTGGGGTTCCCCACGATGTGCTCTGAACTAGAGTTTAGGGTTTAGGGTTGAGGGTTGAGGGTTTAGGGTTTAGGGTTTAGGGCTTAGGGTTTAGGGTTGGGTTTTAAGGGGTTTGGGGTAGAGTTCAGGGTTTCGTGTGAGGGTTTTGGGTTTGGGGATATTTTTTGTTGGGTGTTGCGTTAAAGCATTTGGCTCAATTACAGATGCTCACATTCTCGGCGGACGCTTACATAATGCTTCTTGGGGCGTTGTTCTTTCTTAGCGTCAGCCCGTGAAGCCTAACCAACACCGCTCTGAACACTACTCCCTAAACCCTAAACCAATGAACCAACCAGCACAAAAAGCAACAAAAAACATCAATACTTAAATTAGTAAGTATGAGTACATAAATACATAGATAAAGAAACACATAGATAAATATCTAAACATCTAAACCCTGATTGAAGTCATGTCCATGGCCGGGAACCTTTGTCCCAGTTTGGATGTGTAGATGAGGAGTTGCAAGTTGTCGTTATGATTCCCGGAGGTTTAGATTTAGGGTTTAGGGTTTAGGGTTTAGGGTTTAGGGTTTAGGGTTTAGGGATCAAAGCTCGGGTCTTGCATACCCGCTCAACTACTAAATATGTTGGGTATTGGGAGCCCCTGGGATGATATTGCGATTATTCTGTTTCCTGGGCTTTGGAGTACTATACTTTAATACTTTTTTTTGGTTTTGGGTTCCCATTATAGCTACTTATACCTAAAAAGTATATACTTTTTTTCCTGGGTCTACTCCAGAGGTATGTATTTCTTACCAGTCATAGCATTGCCATTCTTCATGTGTGAACTTCCTCAGACTTGTGACTCACTTTGTGACCTGGCTTTCTTGCAACTTGTCAGATCCTTTTTCGTCACACTCTCTCTTTCTCTCTCCCCCTCTTTCTTTCGCTCTCTCTCTCTCTCTGTCTCTTTCTTTCTTTCTCTCTATCTCTCTCCATCTCTATCTGACTCTATCCCTCTCTGTCTCTCTCCATGTCTCTCGCTCTCTCTCTCTCTCTTTCTCTCTCCGCTCCGTCTGCATGGATCTTGGAATGGCTGCCTCTCAGGCTTTCGAGTACACTTTCGTAGAGGCTAGTGGAATGCTTTGTTGTTATACGTGCTTTGAGGGCGAAGCAGGTAGGAGAGAGCAGGTTTCGCTTGGCTTGCTGTTGAACCGTGCTTTTGCGTCGGCCCGCACACCAAATCTGCAAGCCGTTGCTCTGATCGCATTTAGAGGCGTAGGCTTGATTTGAACATAGTTTATCATTTTTGCTGCCCTCAGTCCCCCATATAATCCGTATAAAGCCATGATCAGTTAGTTTTTCTAGGGCCCCCCAAACCTGCCCAAGTCTAGAGTGTGCTCTAATGAGCTTGTGTGTGTGTGTGTGTGTGTGTGTGTGTCTGTGTGTTTGTGTGTCTGTGTGTCTGTGTGTGTCTGTGTCTGTGTGTGTGTCCAACCCTGTAACCCAAGGGTTTCAACCGTCGACCTCATTTCTTTTGTGCAGGGGGGCAGAGGGGGCGTGGGGGTGGCTCTGCCCATCGAAGCTCCCCCCCACACCCCAGGTAAACATACCTGCATTGGTCTGTGCCTGGACTCTGTATAGAGTAGCTGGCAGGGCCCTCACCCTCATTTTCATGTCCACTTCATTTCGTGTTGTACCATTCCTCTGAGTCTGGTACAGCGAGGCAGGACCCTACCTCATGTTTGCATCATCTCATCAAGGTTGCACATGCCATTCCTTGTGTCTGGCCTGTCTGGTAAAAAATCGTCATTTCACCTTCATGCCCCAAGACACCCTTGGCATTGCAATGTCAACACCAGTTTGAAACATCAGAGGTATTCAGGAGCATGATGTACTTCAGTGACAGCAGGCTTAGCCTGTCTAAGCTGATGTGGCTCGCAGATCGGAGGTACCAGTATTGGCTGTCAGGAAGGTTGCTTGAGTGCTTGAGTGTGTTCCAGGCAGTGTAGGGCTTGTCCCTACGTCTTTCAGAGTGCTGCCTGCGGCGGGGTGGCCCGTGCAGTGTCCTGCAGATTTTGTCATGACGAAACAGGGACCCATCCTGCAGACTTGGAACTCCCAACAGCAGCAACCGCGTAAGTGGAAAAAGTTCTTGGTACGACAGCTGGCAACAGGACGATCAGAACTCAGTGAGCGGGATGCGTTTTTTCCGAAAGGTGCAGACGTCGAGCGTATGCGTTTAAAACGCCGTCGTCGGAAGCGGTAGTTTTGGCTTTTCCTGTTGTGCATTTCCCGGGTCTCGCCTAGGCGCCGGCAGAGTGGGCCGCATGGGTCCATGGCACAGATGTAAAAGGTGCCCAAGGCATCCTAGCCTCGGGCAGAGTGCTGGCTACGGCCAGGCAAACATTAGGCTTGAAACTCGGCCTGACATCATTTTCGTTCTTTTGCCGATGCAGTTCCAACCCTGATTTCTGGGCTTATGCACGCCCGGTGCAATAAAACCTTTTCGACAAGTGCACGTGCACGGTCGACGTGCAATCTTTGGCCTTCTTGCCTTCTTGTGTGTGTCCAACCCTGTAACCAAGGGTTTCAACCGTCGACCTCATTTCTTCTGTGCAGGGGGGCAGAGGGGGCGTGGGGGTGGCTCTGCCCATCGAAGCTCCCCCCCCACACCCCAGGTAAGCGTGCCTGCATTGGTCTGTGCCTGGACTCTGTATATAGTAGCTGGCAGGGCCCTCACCCTCATTTTCATGTCCACTTCATTTCGTGTTGTACCATTCCTCTGAGTCTGGTACAGCGAGGCAGGACCCTACCTCATGTTTGCATCATCTCATCAAGGTTGCACATGCCATTCCTTGTGTCTGGCCTGTCTGGTAAAAAATCGTCATTTCACCTTCATGCCCCAAGACACCCTTGGGATTGCAATGTCAACACCAGTTTGAAACATCAGAGGTATTCAGGAGCATGATGTACTTCAGTGACAGCAGGCTTAGCCTGTCTAAGCTGATGTGGCTCGCAGATCGGAGGTACCAGTATTGGCTGTCAGGAAGGTTGCTTGAGTGCTTGGGTGTGTGTGTGTGTGTGTGTGTGTGTGTCTGTGTGTGTGTGTGTGTCTGTGTGTGTGTGTGTGTGTCTGTGTGTGTCTGTGTGTGTGTGTGTGTGTTTGTCTGTGTGTGTGTGTGTTACTTTCTTGACCGTCAAGTTGCAGCTTGCCAACATTGCGCAAGCACTGAGTCTCGCAAGCATCTGCCTCTGCTCCTCGAGAGTCCTGGAGACACCATTCATGGGCAGCTTGCTTGCAGACAGCACGAAGAAAACAATACTCACAGGAGCCTGAACTAAACATTTTTCCGAGCATCCCCTCTTCAGTCCCTACTTAGGCCAACTACCCAAAGTCCCGGTTCCAGTTCTCTGGGCCCTAAACACCAAAAACAACAACCCTACAGAAGCCCAAGCCCCGCAGGTGTTCAAGGTTTGGGCGTCTGAAACTAAAAGGTTCAGCTTCAAGGCTTCATCACAGTCAGGAAGTAGGTTTTTTTTTCGGCCTTCTTGGGTTTAGGGTTTAGGGTTCAGGGTTTAGGGTTTTTTCTTCTCATCTTTATGTCGTTGTCTGGACATCGGCAGGCCCGAGCATCCCCCATTCAGACAAGAACCACAAGAGATGCATCTTCAATGCCGATGACAGGGTTTAGGGTTTAGGGTTTAGGGTTTAGGGTTTAGGGTTTAGGGTTTAGGGTACAGCGTCGACATGCCAGCGCTGCGCAGCTTCTTCTCTCAACTCTGATCCCCGAGCAGTTTAACACCCTAAGCCCTACAACTGCAACCCCAAACCCTAAACCCTAAACCCTAAACCCTAAACCCTAAACCCTAAACCCTAAACCCTAAACCCTAAACCCTAAACCCTGAACCCAATGCCAAACCCTAAGCCCCAAACCCCAAGCCTGTTTTGGCCCTGGGATCCCTCATCCCTCCTTCCAGACCCTATGCTTACACCCTCACTTCTTTCAAGATCTCAAAGAGGAGCCTACAGCTCGTAATCTTTGCCCACTTCTTGCTAGGGAGTTAGGAGGTGTCAGGACTTCCTGCCCAGAACTCTGATATCTCCCCTCATGCACACAAAGACAGCAGCACTCTATGGCACGCTAGCCGCTAGAGCTGGTAGCTGTTCAGGGGTTTAGGGTTTAGGGTTTAGGGTTTAGGGTTTGGGGTTTGGGGTTTAGGGTTTAGGGTTTAGGGTTGAGGGTTGAGGGTTTAGGGTTTAGGGTTTAGGAGTCCTAAGGCCGTTTGAACCCCCTTCGGCCTCCTCCGCTTTCGCTGTTTCAGGTCATGCTTCTACGTGTGCGCTCTCCCATCCTTGGTGCATGCATCGGTTTCGGCTGGTGAACCCTAAACTCTAAACCCTAAACCCCAAACCCCAAACCCCAAGCCCCAAACCCTAAACCCTAAACCCTAAACCCCAAACCCTAAACCCGAAATCCGAAAAGGATCTCAAGCATCTCCGATAGGGTTGAAGTTTTGGTTTCGGTCTCAGGTTAACCCTCAAGCCTGAGCCCTGAAAGCAAACATCGTTTGGGGCTTTAGGGTCTAGGGTCTAGGGTTTAGGGTTTAGGGTTTAGGACCAAAACCCTAAACCCTAAACCCCAAAACTCCAAACCCCTGTGCCGAAGAAGTCGTGGTGTAGCCACTGGGCCCCTAGTCTTAGTATTCCAAAGGCTCCAAGGAGACAAAGCCCTCAACCCCTTTTGAGGTGTGTGCGTGCGTGCGTGCGTGCGTGCGTGCGTGCGTGCGTGCGTGCGTGCGTGCGTGCGTGCGTGCGTGCGTGCGTGGGTGTGTGTGTGTGTGTGCTTTTAGGGTTTAGGGTTTAGGGTTTAGGGTTTAGGGTTTAGGGTTAGGGGGCGGGTTCTCTTGGTGTGCTTCCGGGTTCTGACCTGATTCTAGTTGGGCCCTGTGCAGGGGAGCCCTGACAGGGTCCAGGTTTTCGGGAGAAAGACTTCGGTGAAGGTCGGCTTTTGAATTTGAACTTGGGGTTTCGTGCTCAGGGTCTGGGGATTTAGGGGTCTTAGGGCAAATTCGAGACCCAAGTCGCAGGTATCCAAAGAGGGGCTTGCAGCCCATGGAGAAGTTGGACCCTGAGTGCAGAGTTTAGGGTTTAGGGTTTAGGGTTTGGGGTTTAGGGTTTGTGGAAGTTGAGGGTTTACCGGGGTTTTAGTCTCTCCCCCCCCCCCCCCCGCCTCCTTGTCCTCCCAAGCCTCCTTATCCTTCCAAGCCTGTCAACCCCCCTAGCCCTAAACCCGAAACCCTAAACCCTAAACCCTAAACCCCAAACCCTGCTTCGGGTTCTTGAGAGATTTAGCCGGAAGCCCTTGAATGCCCTCCGCGGCCTCTTCTCTAAAGCTCAACAGCAAGAGATATATCAGAGTACTGCATGCTGTATAATGAGTCTTATATATAATTATAGTACTACTAGATAGTATTATATATCGTATCATGTATCGTAATATGTATATACATTATATAGTATTATGTTAGTATATGAGGGTGCGTAGTTGCAGAGTTAGATCTTCTGCCCTAAACCCGAAAACCAGGGGTCGGGGCCTAGGGTGTATGCTTCAGGGTTAAGGGTAACCCCACAGCCTAAACCCCAAACCCCAAACCCGAAACCCTAAACCCCAAACCCTAAACCCTAAACCCTTACTTCACTGGAAGGCACCCTGAACCCTTCAACCCAGGCGCCCGACGCTCTTGCGCATGGCCCGGGTGGACAAGACGCCCGGAACCCTTCGGGTTTTAGGGTTTAGGGTTTAGGGTTTAGGGTTTAGGGTTTAGGCTTCAGGGTTTAGGGTTTAGGGTTTAGGGTTTAGGGTTTAGGGTTTAGGCTTCAGGGTTTGGGGGTTCGGGCTTAGGGAGGGGTTCGGGTTTAGGGTTTAGGGTTTAGGGTTTAGGGTTTAGGGTTTAGGGTTTAGGGTTTAGGGTTTAGGGTTTAGGGTTTAGGGTTTAGGGTTTAGGGTTTAGGGTTTAGGGTTTAGGGTTTCAGGGGGGGGGTTTCGGGCTTGTAGGGTTTTGGATGCAGTTCTTAGCTTCGAGTTCTGGGTCTAGGAGACTGAAGGTTCAAGGGATAGTTGTCTTTGGAAGCCCCGCTTATCTGAAAAGGCTCGGACTGAAGAGACCTCGCTACCTCCTAGAATGTTCCCTCCCTAAACCCTAACCCTAAACCCTAAACCCTAAACCCTAGAAAGTTCCATACTATCACTCCGAAAGCTCTGAACTCCTAAAGTTTGTTAAGTCTCAACCCAAGCAACGGAGATTCTCCAAGGCTGGGAATCCCTCATCTCAGGGCTTCGAAGTGTAGCTGCCAGGGTTTAGGGTTTAGGGTTTAGGGCTTAGGGCTTAGGGCTTAGGGCTTAAGGTTTAGGGGGTTTAGGGCTAGGGTTTAGGGTTCAGGGTTTGGGGTTCCTGTTGGGCCTTTGGCGGATGTTGCAAGAAGTTCTAAGCCCAGAGCCTCTCAACTTGGGCCGACATTCCGGGTACCAGTCCCCCTTGTTGCTTTAAAGCCTTAACACCCTAAGCCCTAAATCCTAAACCCCCAAACCCCAAACCTAAACCCTAAACCCTAAACCCTACACCCTAAACCCTAAACCCTAAACCCTCAACCCTAAACCCTAAACCCTAAACCCTAAACCCTAAACCCTGAACCCTGAACCCTGAACCCTGAACCCTGAACCCTGAACCCTGAACCCGAAACCCTAAACCCTAAACCCTAAGCCCTAAGCCCTAAACCCTAAACCCTAAACCCTAAACCCTAAACCCTAACCCTAAACCCTAAACCTCAATCCCCAAATTCAAGTCTCTTGCTACCCGTCAGAGGTGCTGTGTGGCGGTAGATCGCCGGAAGGCTTCGAAGGGTGGGCCGAGAGGGTTTAGGGTTTAGGGCTAGGGTTTAGGGTTGGGTCATGAAATCTCAGGTTCTCCGACTGGACTTGTTTAGCTGCATCCAGCGAGCCCGACTTCAATTTCCTAAACCCTGAGCTTCAGAGCTAACAGCAAACCCCAGCACGTAGCCGCAAGGTGTGCCCGGAGGGATACCTGACATTTCTCTCTTTTTGGGGGCGTAGAAAGGAGGCACACAAAGGAACATACATATGGGAATTCCCAACAAAAGGGGTACCCCTTACATTCCCCCGCAAATACTAGAATCCTTATGATCGGAAAACCCAAAAAGGTTACATCTATTTTTTGGAAGCCCACATATTCAGAAGGTGTTTTTGGCCTTAGTTCTGAAAGGTTCGAAGCCATTCCGCGATCCCGCAAACTCCCTAAAGATGGAGCATGCTTGGCAGGCCTTTGGGACATTTGCATTTTATCCCTTATTGAGTTGAAGAGGATCATATTTCGGAATATTTTTGCAGGGGTTCTTAGGGCGTCCCTGGTAACCTTCTTGGGGCATAAGGATGTTCCAGTTTACTGTATCCCGAAATCCTAGACCCTAAACAGCCGAGGTGGCTTTGGGGCTGCTTAGGTGGTCACTTCTCGCGACAATCATGGTCCCTGCGTTGGGGATACCTGCGCTAGGGCTCCTAGAGCCTGAACCTCCCCTAAGCCCTGAATCCTACACCTCCAACAGCCTTAACAACCCTGCACCCTGAAAAGCCCCAACAAGTCTTAAAACCCTTTTCAAAGAATGTTAACGCCTCCCCCTAACATTAAACCCCCTAATGTTAAATACCTTCTTATAACTTATAGTTATATTTTAGTATATGAGGGGGGGTGTATTTAAAATTAGGGGGTAGGGGGAATGCACCCTAGCCCAGAGATGTGGTCCCTTTGCCTTTTTTTTTTGGGGGGGGGGGGAGGCTGTTGAGGTGCCCCAGCTCTCTCTCGGAGGTGCTTGAGCTCTTGAAGGGTATGGTGAAGGCATCTAGGGCTTCGGGTGTCATTTTCGGGAGTGTAGAGTCTAGAGCTTCTTGTGTGTTCGTTTTGCCCCACCTCCGCGGTGGGGTTGTTAGATTTTAAACTCAACTCTTCTCCTCGCCCGGTCTACTCCTCGCTCATCCCTGGAGTCCCCAATCCCTGGAGTGCCCAACCCCAGTTGCAAGCAAAAACTAAGAAAGCACATTTGAATCAATGTGTCTTTGTTTGAGCATCTCTTTTGCGTTCTTCTTATCGAGGATCAAGGTGGGGATGTTCGAAGTAAAATAGCTTTTTTTTCGGGGGGGGGATTGAAAGCTTTGGCGAGGACCCTAAACCCGAATCTCAGGGGGGGTGCTAGGGCGTGCTGCCTGCAGCAATTACGCTCAAAGGATGGGCCGCTCCAAGAGGAT
>CAJNDS010002348.1:285000-290000 GCA_905221605.1 Symbiodinium natans
GGGTTTAGGGTTTAGGGTTTAGGGTTTAGGCGTAAGGAAGCCACCTGGGCCCCTTGATGATGTCTCTTTGGGTGGGAATAGAGGGATACAATCCGGACTGGGACGAGTAGGGGGCAAGAAAATGCTGGCAGAAAAGGAGTGTTCGACGCAGTTCGTATGTAAACCATTTTTTTCCGCCCCCTCAAAAAAAAACCTAAAAACCCTATGGCCCCACGAACCCTGAAACCCCTACAAACCCTACTTACACTGAACCACAGAACAAACCTAAACCCTGCAAAGCCCACAAGCCCGACAAACCCCGCGAACCCTGTAATCCCGTTGCTCCCCCTGACCGAAACCCTCAACCCCAAACCCGAAACCCTAACCCTAAACCCTAAACCCGAAACCCGGAACCCGGAACCCGAAACCCTAAACCCTAAACCCTAAACCCTAAACCCTAAACCCTAAACCCTAAACCCTAAACCCTAAACCCTAAACCTCAGGCTTGGTAAGCCGGGATGGATGTCCAGCCAGCGTCCGCGGCTGGAGGTACCTCGGCCCAATTGTCGCCCGACAGCTACGGCTGTGGGGTTTAGAGTTTAGGGTTTATGTTTAGGGTTTAGGCTTTAGGGTTTAGGTTTTAGGGTTAGTGAAGGGTTTACGGTTTAGGGTTTAGGGTTTAATTAGGGTTTAGGGTTCAGGGTTCAGGGTTCAGGGTTCAAGTCCCCAGTGGTACCCTTTACCCTTTTTTGGTGTTTGGGTTCCCTTGCAAAGTAAGCAACCAAAAGAACCCCTCTAAACCCCCTAAACCCCCTAAACCCCCCTAAACCCCTAACCCCAAACCCTAAACCCCCGAAACCCCCAAGCCCAGCAGAGCCCGGAACAGGGCACCCTTACTAAGAACCCCCTAAACCCTAAACCCTAAACCCTAAACCCTTAACCCTAAACCCTTAACCCTTAGCCCTTAACCCTTACTAAAATGTGGTTACTGGGCTACCGAGACTTCTCAGAGGTCCAGGGAGCAGCCCCGGCCCCAAGCCCGCTGAAGGCTTTAAACGCTAACACAGAACCCAAAATCCCCTAAACCCTAAACCCTAAACCCTAAACCCTAAACCCTAAACCCTAAACCCTAAACCACAAACCTTTAGCTTCCCTGACTATGTAGCTGAGTGAGCACACTTTACACTTGTTGGGATACTATCGTCCCCTATAGAACTGACAGTGTACACTTTTGGGGGCTTATGAACTCAGCAACTAAGCTAAACAAGAGGGCAGGAAGGGTCTAGTGTGTTTGGGTTGGGCCTCCTACGGCGGGCTTTCCATCTTTGAAAGCAGCCGACACAGCCTAACCGGCCGGTGAGGGCATTTTCCTCCAGCTACACGAGTTCAGGGGTTCAGGGGTTTAGGGTTTAGGGTTTAGGGTTTAGGGTTTAGGGTTAACGGCTTAGCAAAGTCGAGCACTCAGGAACTTTTAGTGGCCGTGTGCACTCGGATGGTTGACTGCCACCTGATTTGCTTCACGCTCGCTTCAAGACTTAAGGTTTAGGGCTTCAGGGAACAGCAATCAGCAGCATCTTCGTGAACATGCTCCAAACCCTAAAACCTAAACCCTCAACGTCACTTCAAGCTACCCTAAGCAGCACCACCTGAGTCAGACTTCTCACATTCTTGCGCTTGTTGCTACGGAGCCTGTAGAACTCCGGGCCAGATAGGGCCCCAGATCCCTAAGAGTGCTTGGCAGATTTTCGGGAACCCTCTGATCTATCTATGCTGATCCCCAGGCTGTCTCTTTAGGCTCTGCTGCGCGCAGGCTTATGGGCAACAGGGTCTAGGCCCGATTTAGCGCTTACACTCCCGCAATTGGGCGATGTGCACCTGCGCAGACTGATATGTGAGAAGTGCCCTGCACAAGTAGGCCTGGGGTCTATTGTGACGCTGACGGTAGCTTGAAACTTCTTGAGTTTGAGTTCGAGCCCTAAACCCCAGGTTCCCACAATCCCTAAACCCGAAACTTAGGTCCTAAACCCCAAACCTCGGTGCAAAGAAGGGTAATTAAGGTACCTCAGCCTGAAGAACCTGCATGCACATCACTTCAGGTCTCCGTAGGCGACACGCACAAGGAGCGGCGGGCGGGTGCAAGCTTTCGCGGGATGTAGGGTTTAGGGTCCGATTGCAAAGTGCCATTGATTCCGCCTTAATCAGCCCGATACAACTTGAGGAAAGCTTCACCCAGACTTCCGTTTACAAAGCCGATGCACATACATCGGCAAAGCTACCCAGACTTTCTGCTCTAGTTCACTAACTCCCAGCACCTTGAACCCTTGTTAACGCTGGTCAGAACCAGTATTCCTCCCACGGTGTGACTTCCTGGTTAAGTGGTTTGAGAGCAATGTATGTTTCAAACGCTCGTATGTACTGGCATGATTATGTACGAAACAACTACTGGGGTTGACGCTAAAAACATATTTTTCGCGTAGCCAGCCACAAGTTTCCTTTTGATTGGGCAGCAGAGCCCAAAACTGTTTGATCTCCTTTTGGGATTGCTTCTACGTGCTACAAAGACGTGTGTATCGCATGTGCTGTCATCTCTGTCTGTCTGTGCATCACGTTGCGTCGAGCGATCGTTTGTGCAGTGATCATGTCTGGAGATGCTTGCCCCCTTTTTCTTTGTGCTCGCTGCAACATGGGTTGCGCCATGGGCCGTGCCGAAGGCCTCAGATTCTTTCAGGAGAACTCATTGTATCGGCTAATATTGCTCAGCGAACGCGCAGCTTGATTCTTAATTCGGTCTTCAAAATATGCATTGTCGGATGCACAGTGAATATAGAGTGGTGCGAAGGCAAAACGAGAATTTCTTCGACTCGAAACTGGTCAAAGGCTGTTCTGGATCAACAGCCCACACACGCGAATCTACAGGAAGGCGCTTGATGAGACACGTAATCAACGTGCCACCAGTACTTTCCAGTTGCAGGCGCTTGGGCGACGTGATGGCGAAAACACAGTTTTGTGTTTCATGATCTTCACAGAACTCGAGTCAGAAGCTACACCAGACTGATGTATTGGACAGATTGGGCGGCTTTTTTTGCTCAAGTTATTACGCCTGCGCACGCGCAATGAACATGCAAAAATGTGTCAGGGACTGCGTGTGTTCTTCCGGCAAAATCAATCGTGAGTGGCGCTTGCGTTGGTTTCCCAGGAAGCAGTGCCTAGATGTGGCTGACTTTCAACAGCCTGCGCAAAGAAACCTTGGTGGCTCATGCAAGTTATTGCGCTAGAATTTGGATCCGCTTTGGTCGGCTGCCCGTCGGCCCAGGTCGAGCACACCTCCAAGCGCCACGAGACGCTGAATACGACCAAGGCTTTGTGATTTGCATCTGAGCCTGGGAGCGAGCATCCTGACTTTGGAGGACCAGTTCGCTCCAGTGGCAAGATTGGTCACCTTGGATACTGGCCCGCCTCATGTGTTTGTGTGTGTGAAGTCCAGTGATTGTAAATCTTTGATTTGTAGAACTCTCGTGGTCGTCAGAGCGTTGAGCATGAAGGGCGCGAACTAACTCAGCTGCAACACAGGGAGCGTTCCGATTCCGATCTTACAATCTGCTCAGGTAACGCTCCACCTCGTGTACTGACTTGTTTTGCTTACATGGGCTTTCGTGCGCGTGTGTGCAACGCATGCGATCTCGACGCAGTCAACTACAATGTATTATTAATGCGCCGGTTGCCGCGCGATATTTATCAAGCTATACGAAGTGCAGACGTTCGTTTTTTCCGTGGTACGCCTCATAGAAGATGATGCTGTTGCTGCTTAGTTCAGAACTAAAGGCAATGGACTTGAAATTCTGTGTATGCACCACGGAATCTGACACTGATCGTTTCAGCTTTTTGGGCGTGTGTAACACTCATATGATCTAGCCCGGCAACCTATGCATCAGGACAATGCCTACTACACCTGTTCTTCCTGAAAGCTTTTCTAGGCAGCTTTCGAAGAGCTTACAGTTTACAACCTAAAACTTAGCGTAGAACTGAGACGTACCAATTTTCCAATAAACTGTTCTGATAGTAGTAGCGCTCACCATTATGAGCAAGACAGCGTGTGTAAACATTAGTATCATTTACGAACAAGTGTCATGATCTCATATTTGATGCCCATGCCAGAAGATATGAGAAGTTCAATTACCATTTGCGATTGCCAACGGCCAACGGGCCACAATTGGCTGTGTAGTTGTTGTCCACGTTTAAGGGTTTTATTGTTGTGTGTGTTTCCTTCCCCACCTTCGGTGTGGGGTGGTTCGATTGTAATTACAACCCCTCCTCCTCGCCCGGGACGCCCCGTCTACTCCTAGAGACTCCCTGGAGCGCCCAACCCCACTCCCTGGACCCCAGAAACTTCCTGGAGTGCTCAACCCAGAGACTCCTGGAGTGCCCAACCCCAGAGCCTCCCTGGAGTGTTCAATGGAGTGCCCAGCCCCAGAGTCTGCTTGGACTCTCTTTTTCTCTTTCTCTCTTTCCTTCTCTCTCATTCTCTCTCCTTCTCTCTCCTTCTCTTTCCTTCTCTTGCCTTTGCTCTCTCCTTCTCTCTCCTTCTCTCTCCTTCTCTTTCCTTCTCTCTCCTTCTTTCTCCTTCTCTCTCCTTCTCTCTCCTTCTCTATCCTTCTCTCTCCTTCTTTTTCCTTCTCTCTCCTTCTCTCTCCTTCTCTTTCCTTCTCTTTCCTTCTCTCTCCTTCTCTCTCCTTCTCTCTCCTTCTCTCTCCTTCTCTCTCCTTCTCTTTCCTTCTCTCTCCTTTCCCTTTCCTTCTTTCGCCTTCTCTCTCCTTCTCTATCCTTCTCTCACCTTCTCTCTCCTTCTCTCTCCTTCTCTTTCCTTCTCTCTCCTTCTTTCTCCTTCTCTTTCCTTCTCTCTCCTTCTCTATCCTTCTCTCTCCTTCTTTCTCCTTCTCTCTCCTTCTCTTTCCTTCTCTCCCCTTCTTTCCCCTTCTCTCCATTTCTTTCCCCTTCTATCCCCTTCTTTCCCCTTCTATCAC